>CAUYTI010052869.1:0-34963 GCA_963575145.1 Galago senegalensis | reverse complement strand
GCTGGGACCACAGGCGCCTGCCACAACGCCCGGCTATTTTTTGGTTGCAGCCATCATTGTTGTTTGGCGGGTCCAGGCTGGGGATTCGAACCCGCCACCTTAGGTGTACGTGGCTGGCGCCTTAGCCAGTTGAGCTATAGGTGCCAAGCCAACAATTTTATTTTTTACCATATTCCTAAGGCTTATTATAATGACTACCCAAGTAAAGACTCACACTGAACCTGAACAAGATTAGGAACTTCCAAAAGGGAGCTGGGTCACAACTTCCTTCTAAATCCCTGGTTATTTCAGTCCTGGATGCACCCCATAATCACCCAGAAAACTTATTAAGCATCCAAAGAAAGGAAATAACGATACAGGTTAAAAACAGAAGAAATATGACAGGTGTGCCACATGGCAGGAGGCTGAGGAGGAAGATGGTTTTGAGCCCAGGAGTTTGAATCCAACCTGAGCAACGTTAAATAAACCCTGTCTCAAAATAGTTAATTAAAAAATAAAAAAAAGATGTCCCTAGGGTGAGGGAAGGATGGGCAGGGCTGGGCTGGCTTCCTGGGCCCCAAGCTCATGACTAGGGGAGATCTTGATTCCTTAGGACTCCTATAACAAACTACCACAAATGCGGTAACTTATAACAACAGAAATGGACTCTAGGCCAGGCAGGGAGCTCATGCCTATATTTCTAGCACTCTGGGAGCCCAAGGCAAGAGAATCACTTGAAGCCAGGAGTTTGAGACCAACCTGGGCAACAAAGTAAGACCCCCAACTCTGTGTATAAAAACAGAAAAGTTCAGTAGGCACAGTACCATGTGCCTGTAGTCCCAGGGAGGCCAAGGTGGAAAGATGACTTGAGCCCAGGAGTTCAGGGCTACAGTGAGCTATGATGACATCACTAAACTCTAGCTTCAGTGACAGAGCAAAATCCCATCTCAAGGAAAAAAAAAATACTAAAATAATACTTAAGAGTAAATACTGAACGTTTTCCCTAATGTCACAAACAAGAACAAGTTGTGTGCTACCACCACTGCTTTTCAATGTTGTATTATAGGTACTATCTAGTGTAATAACATAAATGCAAGAGAAAAGAAATAAAAATCACAAATATTGAAAGGAAGAAGTAAAATTATCTTTACTTGCAAACAGCGCTACTGTTTGCACAGAAATGCCTAAGAAATCTAAAAGAAAAATTATTGGCACTAAAAGTAATTTATTTACTTATTTTTTTTTTTTTTCGGAGACACAGTCTCCAGCTGTTGCCCTGGGTAGAGGGCCATGGCATCACAGCTCATAGCAACCTCAAACTCTTGGGCTTAAGGGATTCTCTTGCCGCTGTCTCCCAAGTAGCTGGGACTACAGGTACCCACCAAATGCCCGGCTATTTTTTGGTTACAGTTGTCACTGTTGCTTAGCAGGCCCAGGCCGGGTCCAAACCCACCACCCTAGGTGTATATGGCCAGTGCTCTGCCAACTAAGCTATAGGCACTGCCACTAAAAGTAAATTTAACAGCAAAACAGGACACTATCGACCTATAAATACTATATTATTTTATATACACTAACAATAAATATTAGAAAGTGACTTGTAAAAGTTCTATTCAAAGTAGTATCAGTAATATAAAATACTTAGAATTAAAATTAGCAAAAGATATGCAAGATCTTTTATAAAATAAATATGCTAGTAATAACTTTATTTGGTGAGTTAGGATGCAGAACTTGTCAAATCAGAAGAGATATCCAGCCTCCTATAGTTTAAATTTATATAAAGTATTATTAATAGAAGTATTTCAGAAATTATATCATTCCATAGAACTTCTTAAAGGTTTGTAAATGCCTTCACATTCCATAATCATAATATGTTTAAATTTCAGGAGAAACACTGATCAAAATTTTTATCAAATAGAGTGCTCAAGTTTGTCTGTATCCTACAAGAGTCCTACAAATACTTTGCTTGATATCAGTTAGTGATAACATAGTGTTAAAGCCCTAAAAATGTTGATGAGCCACATCACTTCTTTATTTGAATTAGCACCTACTGGTTCTCAAGTAGGAATGTATATCAGACTTACTCATGACATAAAATCTACCTCGGCATTGGATGTGGAAGATCTCTATAAAGAGAACTATGAAACTTATGACTTATTGTCATCTTAAGTGGGCTCTGAACTGGATGGAGGATTATTTACTCTTTATTCCCTCTTAGGAAAAGCCAACCTGAAGGAGGTCTTTGGAGGTCACGGATCTTTGGAGGGCCTTTGAATGTGCCTTGTCTTTGTTCACATGTTTATGAGGGTCTGGAGGAAGCTGCTTGCCCCCTTAGCTTGCTACTCAACCCAGTACTCACACCTAGTGAGGGTCCTTCTCATCAGAGATGCCCAGGAAACTCCCCAGCGACTGACTCAAGTTGACTGAAGCTCAAACCCAGACAGGGATGGCTCATTGTATGTGTGTGTGACTTTCAGTTGGTGCCCCCATGGTAATAGGATTACTTCCTCCAGAAAAGGGCCAGTATCCTGTCTGACTTGGTTCTGGTCATGATCCTACACTGAGTCCTGGCTCTATATTCCACTGCCTGCATTTCCATGCCTCTTGCCATTGGGTTCACGTCAGCACGAATGCTCTTAATACTATGCCAGTTTTCAGTCTCTGCCTCAAACTATACAAAGTTCAGTTTTTTAAAACATGGAATTTTTCTGCTTTTAGGATTCAGTGTTGTTTGATTGTCTTCTATTCTACATCTTTCCATTTGCCATTGCATGGATTTGGTCTGTTCAGGGGTTTCTTCTGAGTATTTCAACTGAGAATGCTTTGTACTAATGAACCTCCACAAAGCAATAAAAGCCCTTCAGTATTGATCTGGGAGAGGTTTAAACTCGATGATCTAGTTTCAGGCTGAAACAGGAGTATGTTTTCTCATTATTCAAAAGCTTGTCTTTTCTCTGGTCCTTTCTAGTCTCCTATTGTTCAAGGACTTGTTGGTTGTAAACAGTGAGGTTTAAGAAAGTGTGACTCAGCACTTTCTCTGTGCTTTTTTCTCCTGTATGTGCACTTAGGCTGCTGATGTTAAGTAGCAAATAAGAAAAGGCAATATAGGATGAAAGCAGTAGCTTCTCTGACAGTCAGGGTACTTTGAATTCATATGCCCTCTTGCTACCATTGCCTGGAGGGGAGTGGGCACATGGGGGGATTCTGGGCACATCCAGTATTATTGGTTAACTTCCACTTAGGTGCTTGTAGGCTCTGCCTTTTATCCTTTGGAATAATCTGTGTTCTTTGCTGTTGGTTGAAATATTGTTCGGTATTTTAGACAAATCCCATGAAGGCATCTTTAAAAATAATAAGTTGCAGTCTTTTTCTTAAAAAGGACAAAGAAAAGGCTAATCAGTAAATGTGCTATGGAGGGGGAAGTTGGCATGAACATGTCGGGAGATTTAAATCCCTCAGCAGGTGAGGGCTGCCTCCCTCAGGCACAGACCTTTCCTGATACATCTAATTGGGTGTTGGGTGGGAGTTTGGCAGTCATCCAAGCCAAAGAGACCCCTGAGGCAGAGATGTGTGTGAAAAGGGGTGTGAGTAGGGTGAATACCTGAGCATTCAGAATCACAAAGATTTCTAGGCATGATGGATCCCTGCCCTCCACAAGAACCACTTAGGGAGGGAGGCAAAACCCACATCATTGCTTCCAAGATCATTAATTCCTGCCCCTGGAGAATGGAGATTCCTCCCCCAACCCCCGCCCCACCAAATCCAGGCAGCAATGTGCTTGTGGGTCCTGGTGCTGCCACATGAAGCCTTGAGGCTGGGGCAGCCCATGCAATGGAGGACTGGGGCCCTATGTATTTAGTACTAAAAAGGCAGGAGAGCCATGTGAGATGCTAGGAGAACTCTCTCAATGATGTAGGTGATGCCTGGAAACACTAACTGTTCTGGGAATGTAACTTAGTGGCAAAGCCTAATTTGAGCACTAAAACTTCTCCTTCCAAAGCAACAGCAGAACCTCTACAAGTTGACCACTAAGGGACTATAACAAATGAGTCAACATATGGAGGTGGGCAATGTAAGGAATTAGGCCTTAGTGCATGTGGTGCATGTCTGTCTGGTCTGTGCAAATTAGGTCAATGTAAGGAAATGGTCAGCTATAGAGGTGAGGTTCTACTGTATTTCCCTTGTCTGACTGTGAGGCTTAATGGGGTGTGTTATTAGTCTGCCAGGGCTGGGAGGCTTGTACCACAGAAATTTGTTTTCTCACTGTTCTGGAAGCTGGAAGTCCAAGATTACCCTGTGGAAAGGGTTGGCTTCTCCTGAGATCTCTTTCCTGGTCTTACTGATGGACAGCCACCTTCTTACTTTGTCCTCACATGACCTTTCCTCTGTGTTCCAGGGTCTCTGGTATCTCTTTTGTGTGTCCAGATTTCCTTTTCTTATAAAGACACCAATCATATTTGATGAGGGCTTACCCTAACAGTCTCATTTTAACTTGGTCATCTTGAAGGCCCCATCTCTAAATGCAGTCACATTTGGGGGTATGGGGATAGGTCTTCAACATATGGATTTGGGAGGGGCACAATTCAGCTCATAACAGGGTGTGACAAGGGACATTGAGAGCATGGAGGGAGATGACAGCCTGTCCTTCTGTGGCTTCGGCTCCATCACTGATTTAGCATATTTCCTGTCTCATTTCATTGTCTTTGCTGCCTTGGTGATGATCCTGTTTCTCAGGACCTGACAGTTGGAAGGTACCCAAATTCTACAAGGGGAGTGAGGTTGGCTCTCAGTGCTGGCTGTTGGCACTTAAGAAATGTCTGCAGGAGCTCTAGCATGGACCTGTGTAAGACATGGTAGTCTTTAACATTCCCCAGGGTATTCCAGAGGGAAATCCTAATTTCCAGTCCCAATTTCCCTATGTTTTCTACATAGTTTTTCTCTTTCCCTCAAGAAATACACATATAAATTTGCTTTGATCATATGTAAATTTTCTTTGATCATTTGATTGGAGCAAGAGTCAAGTAATATTTTTAAAAATAGTTTTCTTGATGTGTTGAACATGATAATGTCTGTTATGAACTGAATATCTGTGTCCCTCCCTCAAATTCATATGTTGAATCTTTAACCCTCAATCATGATGGTATTTGGAGGTGGATCTTTAGGGAGGTGATTAGGGCTAGATAAAGTCATGATCTTAGTGACTATTTCAGAAGAGGAAGAGAGAGATTTCCTTTTGCAGGTGCACAGAAGAAAGGCCACATGAGGGTGTAGTGAGAAGATGGCCATGTGCTAACCAGAAAGCGTCCCTCACTTGACACTACCCCTCATGGCACTTTCATGTTGAACTTTCAGCTGCCAGAACTGTGAGTAAACAAGTTCTGTTGTTTAAGACACCCAGCCAGTGTTATTTTATTATGGCAGCCCAAGCAGACTTATACAGTTTCTTAGGAAAGGTGGAATGCTTCTATAAGAACAATAGAAGCAGTGGCAATCTTAGAGGGAATGATAAATCTTGAGTATATCCGGTGACTCTTATGCTACAGACACCTCCAGATTTCTGTAAAGAACAGTGATACTAATTTTGCAAGCTGGGATGTCCAGGTTTCTACCAGGATGTACTAACTCACTAGGCATGAGGTGTGAGGATCAGGTTGCTTTGACACCAAATGATGGAAGGATCAGTCCCCAGACACTAGTTGTGGCCTGAGCAGAGATGGCTTCATCGTAAGACCTTGTGTTCACCCAGCACGTTCTCAGCTGCTCACCTGGACACTCTTATTACCACATGTGCAGAAGGAAAGAAATGAGGGTCTGGATCTCTTCATGGTTCAGAGTAAAATGCTATATCCTTTGAAGCTCTTCATTTTTTCTGGAAGCCAAAAATGTTTTGTCTGAGTAAGTAAATAATTGCCTCAGTTTTCTTACACTTTTCACAAAATGTGTATGTGTTTGTGCATACATATTTGATTTCTGTTTAGATATAAAGTCTCAGCCCCCTGATTTCACAGTTGTGGGTCATTAAAGCTGATGTCAGGAAGGGATGTTATGCACATCCAGAGAGCTACAGGAAGCTGCTTGACTGACAGCGTCTGCTCTGGTGTGCCTCATATAGGCTTTAACACACAGACTGGCCTCCTGCACTTGGCTGCAGGAAAGGTCACGGCTCGGCCACCTCTGTGTTCTGGTCTCTTTTTTCCTACTCTTAGAAAGCAATGACTTAGAGGAGACTGGACACGTGGATGTGGGCATAAGTATGGATATACATATTCTATAAAGGGGTGTGTAATTGGTATCTAAGAGACTGTTACTCTCCTTTCTTTGTTATCAGAGGCCTCAGGTAAGGAGAGCAGATTCTGTTCATCAGTGTCTGGGTCCTCCGAGGGTCACTGGCTTGCTTTGATCTCTTCACCCTGCTGACTTTAGTTTCGCTGGCAAAATGGGAGAAATTTCTGCCATGTCTGTCTCCCGAGGTTGTTGTAAGGATTAAATGAGAATATATTTGGGCCAGGCACTGTGGCTCATGTCTGTAATCCTAGTATTCTGGGAGGCTGAGGCAGGAGTGTGAGACCAGCCTGAGCAAGAGTGAGATCCCGTCTCTATTAAAAACAAAAAAATTAGCCTGGCATTATAGTAGGCAGCTGTGATCCCAGATTCTTGGAAGTCTGAGATAGGAGGATTGCTTTTTTGTGATATATACACACACACATATATATTTATTATGTATTTGTATTTATGGTATATTTGTACAATATTTGTATTTGTATTCATTGTATATTTGTACAATAAATAAATATTGTGTATTTGTATTTATTGTATATTTGTATTTATTACAAATATGTATATATGTTTGTAATCTGGTAACATATTTGTAATGTGGGCATATATACGTATATCACCTATATAAGTAAAATGTATATGCTATGTGTGTATAAATATTTTATGTATATGTATAAATTATTTTTATCTTCTAGTTACCATTTTATGTGAAATGTGGAAATAATGGAGGACTGAGATGAGGAGACAAGTTTGATTTTATGATTAAAATTCCAAAAGGATCCTGTGTTGGGGAAGGAGAGTGCAGTGGATATTTGACTCTGCTAATGGTAAGCAGGCTTATCATTTTAAATATGTGTGCCCTTGCCCTTTGAGTTGTCTCTAATCTTTTATCCAAAACGATATTGCATGACATATAGCTTTTTAAAGATGAAATGTATCCCTAGTGAAAAAAATATTCACAGTTGGTTAGAAATATCAAAAGAAGCACAAGAGCATGTGTCCTCCAATATGTCTTTAAGACTCGGAAAAATATCAGCTAGCATTCCAGAACTGTCCAGAGAAGTATTCGTTATTTTCCTAAATCAAATTTATTTTTCCTTCTTCCTCCGCACCATTTTTTTCCTAGTTTGAATTTAACTTTCCCTGGCTGGTTGTGTAGTTTATACTTTTCTGTTCCTGCCTGGTCTGACGTGATGTGATTGGGAGCCACCAGGTGGCGCTCGTGCCCATGGGGGGGGTCTGTGTGGCCCACCTTGAGACGGCCCCTCCTGACCTTCGCAGTGCTTCACAATGCACCCAAAGTCAGGCCAGGAGTGGCAGCTGTCTGTCAGCAAGGAAGACAGGCTGGCGCTTTGGATTCTTCTCTCTGGGTCCCTCTCTGGACCTGATACAGAGTTGAGGCTGAACATCCTGTGGTGGAAGGACATCGTGAGTCCAACCTAGAGGGAGCCATCCAAGCTTGAGTGTTGTCCCCCAAAAGAAACACACACACACGCACACACACACACAAACACACACACACACACACACACACACACACACACGAGTTTTGTAAAGCTCTGCTTCCCCCCAAACCTCTTTTTTGGTTTTGTTTTGTTTTTTTCAATAATATCTACTCAGTGGGTGTTTCTTTTCTTTTCCCCACTTGAAACATGACTTAGTATTACCTTTTATTTAATCATTTCTTCCCATGCAAAAAATAAAAAAGATATAAAGTACTTATTGAGATACTAAAAGAGAGTAAGCTAAACATATATAGAACTCCTGGTGAATGGAATGTAAAATAAAGATCAAGTTAAGACTCAATGTACAGATCACAAACTAATGTTATTTGGCTTGGAGTTTGGAGTTGTGTTTGGTTCTCAGGGAAGGAAGCACAGGCCTTCCACCTTTGGCTTCCTGCTGTACCATAATTTGTGCAGGACTCAGAGATGTTCACAGAGCTGGTTGGCCCATGCAGGCTGTCTGACACATTCTCTAGCCCCTCTCTTCCCTGACAGCTGGTCTGCTACGGCAGAAGACTCTGAGATCCTAGGAAATGGCACAGTCACACACACACACAAAATTCATGGGTCCCTGAATGACTGTGTGGAAGAAAGCTTCCCATTGATCAGGAACTTCTGTTGAAACTTTATGTGAATACATTTCTTTTGTGCTCAAAATTATTTGTTGAAGCAGTTAGCCTGATTACTATGCTTTCTATTGTACTCTGAACATCCTTGAGAACTTTCAGGAGTTTGAGAAGCAGTCAGAATCATGTTATCTGTGAGCTTTCATCCTGCTTGATTTAGGATTTTGAACCAGAACTCTTTGTGTCCCAGCTGGTACCATGGGTCTAGGACTGTGGTAGATTTCTACTACTCTTACCAAAGTTTCCCTTGGTCTCTAATATTAGTGTCTTTCTATTGTTACTTATTTTCTGCCTACCTGGAAGTAGAGGATAATTTTCCCTCAGTTGATAGAGCTTTTGCCCCAGCACTAGACATCAGATTACCGAGGCATTGCAACTTTTTCTAGATAGCTTTTTTCTTTCCCAGCACATTTCCTAGGATATTTTTCCAAATTGTTCTCTGGAACATTAATCTGGCACAGTGGTTCTCAGCCTTCCTAATGACGTGGCCCTTTAATACAGTTCCTGTGGGTCACGACCCATGGGTTGAGAACCGCTGGTCTAGCACATGATGTCAATAGAGATGTGGGGATAAAAAAGAATTTTGTGGTCAAAGATTGAGGAAAATATTGGGTTAGATGAAGTTAAAGATTTCTTGACAGGCGTGATCATAATGGGACATGCCTAGAGTCCTAGCTATTTGACAGGCAGAGGCAGGAGAATCACTTGAGCCCAGGAATTTGAGTCCATATATATATTTTTTTTTCTTTTGAATAGTAAAATAATTTTTAAAAGATTTCTTTAATGCGGAACTTCTTAGAGCTTTTAATATTCTAATAAAGGGGTCAGAAAACTCTGGCTCACAGGCCAAACCTGACCTGTTACCTGCTTTTGTAAATAAGGTTCTAGTGGGACAGAGCCACGCACGATCACTCACATATTCTCTGTGGCTGCTTTCCCGTTACAGTAGCAGAGGTGAGTAACTATGACAGAGACTGTGTAGCCCACAAAGCAGAAACTGTGCACTATTTGACCCTTAAGAGGAAAAAGTTTGCCAGCCTGGGCAGCGCCTGTGGCTCAAAGGAGTAGGGCACTGACCCCACATGCCGGAGGTGGTGGGTTCAAATGCAGCCTCATCAAAAACTGCAAAAAAAAAAAAAAAATGTTTGCCAACTTCTGCTCATGCAACTTGGAAAGGAGGATGACACATGGGTGCACATTTCAGAGTTTGCATTTATTTGGACATAAATCCCTTTCTTCCTTGGACAACCTATTAGCCTGAGAGTTTCAAGTATTCTTGGAAGATGTCATCTGAGAGTCTGAAGGCCTTTATACATAGTATGCCCTTTACATTCCCATATATTCATGTTAACCCTCATCTCTGCCCCACTGCCCAACTCAGACACATTTCTAGTTACCTGTGAACCAGCCAGTTCCCTGCCCTTTTTCTTTTCCAGCTCCTAAGTCCCAGGAGCTAGTGTTCACTTTATTGCTTCTCTTGATGTGATTGTTCTGAATGACTTTCTTTCATGTCTCTATAAAAGCCCCAGAAGGCAAGGTAGTGGGATCTCCCAGAGTTCTGCAGGTGCCTTCACCGTGGCTGAGGGTGGCCAACAGAGTGTGTGCAGGCTGCTAGCCACCCTGGGAATCCTGGGAGCCCGCCTGCTGGGCTGCTGGGGCCAGCCTCCCGGCCTCTGGGAAGGCTCATTCCTACTCCTGGGCAACTGTAGGTGTGCAAATAGCTCAGAGAAGGATCATTTTAAATGCCTTTAAAGCCTGATTTGTAAATAATCTAAGACCAAAGACAGAGCAACTTAAATATTTATTTGAAGATTATGTCTCTAAGGAGGGATTGTTGAAAATTAGTGAGTGCCTTCCCATCTTTGCTTTCCCCTCCTCCCATGCTGGAGGGCATATTATTTTTACGGCTGTGTTTGACAGCTAGAACAAGCCTCTGTAGATTTAGTGGTTGTTTGTAGTGGCATTTATGTGTTTGAATGAGCTGGGCAAACAAGAGGGAGGGCCGAGAGGGAGGTTAATTAACTCTGAGAATCTCTTCACTTACACTTCCATACTTGGGAAATGCTGGTAAAAAAAACATTCACGGGTTTTTAAAAACCACACAGAAATCCTTCCCTTCACGTGGTAGATTTGGAAAGCACAGCAAATCTGCACTCCTGCCGTGGTAGATTCCGGATCTCCAGAATCTACCATGAAAGGCTTGCTTCTGAGGGGAAATGTATACGGCTACAGCTCTCCGGGTGAGAAATCTAGCAGCCTCATTCATTCATTCACCAGGTAGTTTCTTATCAGCTAATAGTTCCAGGGTCTGGGCTGGATCCATATACAGGTCAGCCTGCTGTCTGAGCTGTACCCAGAAAGAGATTTTTAAAGTTGCTGTGCTTTTCCTTTTTAGTGAATAGATCTGTAGTGAAAATTAAGCTTGAGGGAAAATATCACCCAAAGTCTTGGTCAACCAATACTTGTATGATGACAGCTCTGATGGCCATTCCAGAAAAAAGAGTTCCAAAATTTCTCTGAAAGGTAGACTAGTTGCTGGTGTCAGTGTATAACTTCCCCAGGGGAGTACCTCAAAGGTGACCATAGTGATATTCAGTGCTGAGGTATGTAGCACTTCTCCTGGGATGAGTTCCTGAACTTAACTATCCGACCTTGTGCATATGTTTTACCCACCCACAGCACTTTCCTCTTCTGGGAGATTTTATCGACTATAAACAGGCCTTATGGTGTGGATTCTCATCCCACTTCACCCAGAGACTAACTGTGAATTCTTGGAAAGACCCTTCACTTTTCTGGGCCTCATCTTTGAAATGAAGAAGTTGGATTAAATCAGTGTTCCCTCAACTTGCATAACCTTAAGAGTCACTTATAGGGTCTGATTCAGCAGATAGGGGAAAAAGCCCGAGAATCTCTCAGTCTAATAAAGGCCCCAGGTGATACTTATGAAAACATTTGGGAAGCAGTGGGCTAGATGATCTTTGTGGTCCCCTCTGGGCATAACATTTTAGTACTGACATATTCCCAGGAGTTCCCCAACCCTCTTCAATGAAAAAAAAAAAAAACTCTAATAAGAGCCCTGCTGATCACTAGACTTTTCAAACTCAAGAAAAAAATAACACAAAGGTGGTATACAAATATACTGCAGCTCACAGATGTCCTCCTTGAATAGAGTAACCCTGCTACAAAGAGGGAAGGCTCCCTTGGTGACAGTGGGCAAAGCTAAGACAAGGGCTCTCTACTGAGCCATGGCCCCAGGATGGTGCAGATCTTGTGCAGGGGTGGGGTGGGCATGGGACTGGGTGCTGTTGGCCCAGCTTTGAGATCTAGGGTGCTGCCGGACATTTGTTTTAGGAGACACTCAGCAGAAAGGCAAGTCTGAGGCACCTCTTCTCTCCCTCACCATCGCCTGCAGGAGTAAAGAGGATCGGAACCTACAGGCATCTGCTCTCACCCCTTCCTCGGCTTTCACCCCTGGCCCTGGGATGCTACTGTTAGTTACTCCTGGGTCCCCCATTAGTTCTTGGTCTCCTTCCATCTGTTCGCCAAGGCACGGTCACAGCTATCCTTTCTCCCCACTGCTAGAAACTTTTCTTGCTTAGCAGCCCACTCCTTGCACATGGGAGGGAATCAGAGGGGCTCTGTTTGCCCTGCACAGGGCTTTCTGCAATGCCTCTTTCTCTTCTTACTTTGTGGGTTCAGCTCCCCACTAGCTGCTGTTAGATGGCTGAAGTGTTTGGACTGGGGAATCCCTCTTTCTCTCCTTGTCCCTCTAGTATAAGGGGGCGGTATCAGCTTTCTGCTCTTCTAATTTTTGGTGTCTCAGCTATTCCATCATCTCTGTGTTAATTCTTTGTATTAAATTCCTTTTGTGTAAGAGACTTGGATGCATTTCTGTTTTCGTGATTAGACCCTCAATAGTCCAGTTCTCAAGGAAGGCTCCCCCAACTTAATTGTTATTTTAAGTGATCTATACAATGAAGGCATCTGGCATGTGACTGGTGGAAATGCTATAATCACACTCATGCTCATAAAAAAAAAATTCTCAAATGGAATACCCTGACCTGTCACATTCCCTTCCTCTCTCAGTGTTTACAGCATAACAGTTTGAGTCCATTGCAGTCACCAGTGCTCAGATTCCCAACATTCTCTACAACTCTTCCCTCCACCTCTGTCCTCACATTCAACACAGTGCCCGTCCTCTTGCTGACAATCTCTGAAGTCCGTATCCACACCCTCACTGGCATCACAGCCCTGCTTTAGGTTTTTATCCACCTTTTTCTTACAAAGACCTTTGCTGGTCTCTGGCTTTGGTGTTTTCCTACCTGTTGCCACATGTGTGCTCCTAGAACCATATAGGTCAAGTTAACTCTCTTCTATCCACCGCTGGCAAAATAAAAGTCCGAGTCCTCATGGAGAATGAACTCTTCTGATTTAGCCCATCCACCCAGCCTCACTCCCGGCAGGCGTACCACTTACCATTTCTCAGGCATACCTTGCATTTCCTGCATTCACGCTGTTCCCCCCTTTCAGGATGCCCTTTCTTCTTATTTCTACCTAGCTTCAAGTCTTGGTTTAATGCCAGCTCCAACTAAAGCCTCTCCTAATCCTCCTATCTGGAACTAATCTCTCCTTCCTCAACCAGCTCCTGCATTTCTTTGTTCAACTCCTTTGCCTCTTACTACGCTCTGCCTTGTAGGGTCACTATGTTGCTTAAGTCACCCCTGAATAGTGGGTCTGCTGGACATGGTGCTTATTCATACATACTGCTCCTATCAAACAGTGATACTCAGTGGGGATGGGGTGGCAGCCATGGTACTTTCACTTAGTAAATGCATATCACATTTGCGAATTATAGCAATGCTGTTTTACATATCTCTCTAAACAAGTAAATCTATTTATAAATCTATTTATATGTTATTTTTTCACTTACATTTCTGGAGGTTTTTTTAAACTACTATTTTTAAATAGTACTTGCTTCCCTTTTTAACCCAGCCTCCTAAACATAATCAACAGCTATTAATAATTTATTAAACTAAATTTCCCATACAGATTATTTGAGTTTCCGTCATATGCACATACATGTTAGGTGATTTGCATACATAATTTTATTTAACGCTCTTCAAGAGATAGTCTCTTTATTTCATAGATAAGAAAATACCAAGGCTCATAGAGATTAAGGAATTCCATGAACATCATACCACTGGTAAGTAGCTGGGCCAGGATCTCAATTCAGGTCCATAAGACTTAAAACTTTAAGTCATAAAAGGGATACGTTCTTTACCTTCATCTTGGAGAAAAATGACTAATCTCATATGAAATGACACCATTTACAGATAAACACTTTCACCTCTTATTTCCTAAGAGCTTTGGAACTTACTATATGGCTTTCATTTTCTCTGGGCACTAGGGAAGTAGCCCACCTTCCTTAATTTCTTTTTGGCTTCCTCCATAGTAATCTGGATACCTCTTCCGGAAGCCCTGGACCCAGACTTCCAGCTTTCTTACCACATCCCTATAATTAACCCCACTCTTACCCCCAGGTATCCTAATTCTCAATAGCCCAACAATTGAAAAACAGCTTGTTCTTATAAGAGATCCAGAGGATGCCCAGTTTGGCCTGCTGGAGATGGGTCTTGTCATCACCATCACAGACATGAGATGAGCATCAGTATTCCTGGCCCAGCCTCTGTGCTGGGTCCGAGCAGGTCGGCATGTTCGCAATTCTTTCCTGGGTCTCTCTTGCCTGCCAAGATGGTTGACCTCCAGGGCATGGTGAAAGGTGGAGCTTTTTGGTTAGCTATTTTCCAGGGCTTTTGGATTCTCTTGCTTTCTTTCCCCTTTACTTTTTCTTTTCAGAGCGACTCTTAGCTTCTTCATTCACTGCAGTAGTCCAATGCACTGAGGCCTGGGGGCCTGGAGGCACTGCTCTCATTAACATGGATGCAGCCAGTGAGTGTAAAGTATGAATACAGTAACAACCGTGAGGCCGCTCCCTCTCCCTTCTTTCTTATTCCTTTTTAGATAATCCTCACTGTCTTTTTTTCCATCTCAACTTTCTGTTGCCTTATTTTCCCTTTGCTCCCAGATTCTGTCTTTTCCTCTTGCTTTTCCTTTGCTTGTCTCCCTTTCTCCCTGTGTCTTTCATCTCTCTTTAAAGGCAAAAAAAAAAAAAAAAGACGCAGCTCCTCAGTGTATGCTTGTCAGACTTATTGGCCCTCAGGCTGAAAAAGTTCTCTGAGTTCTCAGGAATCCCCACGGCTGGCTGGCTCTGAGGAATAGCAGGCGGAGAGGTAAGAAGGCCTTCCAGGTACAGACCAGGTTGGACTGGATTTGGGAGTCTAATTACCACCAGAAAATTAAAGAAAGGTAATAATTGCTCCTAAGCACTTAACAAAAGCAAATCTCACCTCGGAGGTTTGTAAATTTGTAGTGAGGACTGATTATAAGGGAGCATGTGCTGCCTTCTTTGTGTTTGATTTGCAAACTAGAATGCACACGCCCCCATATGCATAATTGGATCCTCACGGTCCCGGCCTCAATGTGGCCATGCAGGAGAAGTTTATTTATCCAGTGCTCATTCAAAGAAAAGCTGAATGGAACAAGAAAACTCCCACTTTGCGATAGGATTAGATACCATGGAGTATTCCTCCCCCGTACTCTTTCAAAGATTTTTTTTTTAAGTTTCTAAATCTGCTTGGGAAGAAAAAGTAAATTGCCAGAAGTGAGATTAGTGGGGAATATTGTTCTTAGGACAATAGTGTCTTTATGGCTTGACTGGTATGAGCTCCCAGCTTCAAAAAAATACAAGGGCTGGAGGTGTGGGGGTTCTTAATTGCCTACATCTGATCAACTGGCAGCAAAAAAAGAAGAAGAAAGAAAGAAATCTCATTCAGCTCTGATTTGGCCTGGATCAAGTCCACTTGCTAATCAGAGTTTAATGAGGATGCCACTGGCCCTGTTGTATTTGCCGATGCTCCCACTAAGGTCCCTGGCCTCCTGTTTGTGCAGGGAGCCCTTACGTCCAGCCGCCCCACGAAGCAGGATGCAGGCTGGGATGGAAAAGTCCCAGCCCGGAGAAGTTAATTAAGTTTAGGCCCTTGGCATTCCAAGTCACCGGAACCGATGGTGGGAAGCCTCACCCACCCGCAAAGAAGAGACCCTCATGGCACTTTGAATGACTGTCCCTGGCGGTGGTAGCTGGGCTTCTGCATGCCCCACTGCCAGCTCTTAACCCCCGGGTATGTGTCCCCTCCCCTCCACTGCACAAACTAAATAGGCCTGCAGTGCTGTGAGCCAGCTAGGCTTAGAGTGGGAGGTTTGGGGAAGCACATGGTCCTGCCTGGGGTGCTATAAGAGCCCAGTCGCCAGGCTCCAGTAGGGAAGTCACAGACCTGTGAAGGCTCAGATGAAGGCCTAATTTGTTTTTGAGTTGTGTTCTCTTTGGTTTTTAACAATTTTCATAAGCCAGAAGTTGGTCTTTAGGTGAGCAACCTGCTTCTCTCCCTGGGAAAAATCGTGTATCCCACAGTCTCCAAGGAGAGGGGCTTGAAGAGTCTGTGGTCTCCCTGGGGATGCTGGAGCATGCTGAAGGCCTGAGGTTCGGGGAGGCCCAGGGTGAATGGAGTACCCCATCTTTGCAGCATGTTCGTGTTATTGGCAAGTGAAGGCAAGAGGGTGGTGGAAAGAGGAAGAGGTTCAAATGCAGGCTGACCCACGTGAGCCTGAGTACCAGCTGCCTGGTACTTCTTGGAGGCTCAGTGACCCATCTGACAAGCAGAAGGGTCATGTGCTGTGGAAAGATGTTTTGGTCAAGATGGAACCTGTGGATGACAGTGGTCCTATAGATTATAATGGAGCTGAAAAATTCCCATCACCTAGTGATATCCGAGCTGTAGTAACATCGTAGCACAAGGCATTGCTCATGTGTTTGCAGTAAAGCTAACCACATGTGCAAGGACGCACAGCAGTCAGCCGTCAACAGTCAAGGTTAAGAATAAGAGAGGGTCCTGGCGGTGCAGTGGGTGGGGTAGACAAACCCACTGCACCTCCAGTCCTGTGCAATTATAGCTCAGACAGCCAGACAGCCATGGACAGTGCATAATATCAATGATGACAATAAACAACTGTGTTACGGGTTTGCGTGTCTATTATACTATAATTTTCATGGTTATTTTAGAGTGTACTCCTTCCACTTATATTTTAAAAAAAAAATTGGCTCAGTGCCTGTAGCTCAGCAGCTAGCGCACCAGCCACATACACGGGAGCTGGTGGGTTCCATCCCAGCCCGGTCCTGCCAAACGACAATGACAATTACAACCAAAAAATAGCCGGGCATTGTGATGGGTGCCTGTAGTCTCACCTACTTGGGAGGCTGAGGCAAGAGAATTGCTTAAGCCCAAGAGTTTGAGGTTGCTGTGAGCTGTGACGCCACAGTACTCTACCGAGGGTGACATAGTGAGATTCTGTCTCAAAAAAAAAAAAAAAAAAAAGTTAATGGTAAAACAGCCTCAGACAGATCCTTCAGGAGGTATTCCAGAAGAAGGCAGTGTTATCAGAGACGGTGGTAGCTCCAGGTATGTATTTTCTTGTCCCTGAAGATCTTCAGTGGAGCAGGATGTGGAGGTGGAAGACTGTGAAACTGAGGATCCCGACCTGTGTAGGCCTGGGATCATGTGTGTGTTTGTGTCACAGTTTGAATAAAAGGGTTTAAAAAGTAAAAATAAGAAAATAAAATTCTAAAAACAGAAAAAGCTTATAGAATAAGGATGTAAAAAATATTTTGTACAGCCGTACCAAGTGTTTGTGTTTTAAGGCATATGTTATTACAAGAGTCAAAAAGTTTAAATTAGGATTGTTGTAAAGCAAAATGTTATGATAAGCTGAGATTAATTTATTACTAAAAGAAGAAAAATTAAAAATAAATATTTTGTTCTTTCAGTCTCTCATTAACATTTATTGAACACGTTTAGAATCTCAAGTTTTGCACTGAATCCATTATTGATATCGTCTCATTTAATGCTTTCCTTTTTTCAAAGAAACTTCTCAACAGCCCCCTGGTCTTCTGTCTCCCTTTTCAATAAGGACTTACCTCACATTTTAAAATAGCCTCCCCCCCTTTATTTCTCAGCACATGTAAACCTCTCTTTCTGCTTTTTTTCTTAAAAAGCATTTCTCATGTTCGAATATACTATATTGTAGGGCGTCTAGTTGACTGCAACCTGAGACAGTGGCCAGCAAGGGAGACCAGTGCTGAGGAAAGAATGAAACTTACATCAAGCTTAGTGCATAAAACCGGAAGCCTGTAAGGGCATACACTGTTCCCTGTGCTCAGGGTGGCAGCATGAGAACAACACAGTCCCTGTCCTGTTTCCCGGAATCTTTCTAATTGGTACATAACAGAATACATGTTCAAGGATACACAGCAGTCAGCAGTCAAGGTTAAGAATAAGAGAGGGGAGATTACAGCCCCCAGGAAGGTTGGACAAAGGGTAAACAGGAACATAGGGTAATGGAACATCTGAAGAGGCCGATAATGGTGCAGTAAGAAGGGGGGAGGGAGGAAAGCGTTTCTTATCTTCTCAGACAGACATCTCAGCTTCTCTAGCCTAAGCTACTAGTTGATGGTCTCAGCTGCCTGCACTGCTGATTTCCCCATGCAGGGATAGTCACGCAGACATTCCCCTGACTGGGCACCTTCAGACTTCTTTCTTCTTAATCAGGAGTACAGGGGTGGCTTGCCTGTGGGTTTCACCCTGGCTTTTGAAGGATCCATGGGGTCTCAGCCTACCTATTCCCACACTATATATTTCATTTGTCATCTGAATACCCTCAATGCTACATTAAGTTTTGAAAAGATAGGGCTTCCCTCCCTCTATCCCTCCCTCCCTTCTTCCCTTCCTTCTTTTTTGTGTTGTTTACTGTGACTTCTCTAGTCCCTACAAAAGTGCCTGCCTGACCCCATTCTAGGTGCTCAGTTAAACATTAAGCAAAGGAAAGAACCAGCTCAGAAGTAGATACTTCGTTTTGCAGATGAGAAGCTAAGGTTCAGGAAGGAGAGGTAACCTGGCCAAGGTCACAAGCAATAGGTAGATGAGAAAGAACAGGAGCCTGATATGTGTGGCTCCGGAGCCTACACTCTCAACACCCCAGTGCATGACCTGGGCTAGTTTTTAACTTGAGCCATTCCCACTGGGAGCCCAGATACCTGCCAGTCAATGTCACACAAAGCTCTGCAAGGCTTTCTCTCTCCTGAGAGAGCAAAACCAAAAGTGTAGGGTACGGGTTGGCCTGAGGTGGGGAAGGTGGTCTTCTGAGAACTTCACAACTCATCCAGCCCACCATTTTTAACATCTGTGTGTATCTAGAGAGAATTTTACTAACTTCTCCCTCATTTGTTGGAGGGCTGATTGAACACATCTTTATGCTGGGTAGGTAATTTGAATTTACCCTCCAGTGATCTTTCCTATAGCCTATGGGCAAGCTCCTAGATCTTGTTTTGCAATTACACTATTGAAATGTCAGCTATGAACTGTGGGGGGTCCATTTGCTTTTAATGCACAATGAGTGGCTGGATACATGTTTCAACAAATTAATGGAGAAATAGTTTTTAATAAAACTGTTTAGTTTGAGATAAGTATAGATTCATATGCAGTTGTAAGAAATAATGCAGAGGTGTTCTTCATAGCCTTTACTCAGTTTCTCCCAATGGTAATATCTGCAAAACTGTAGTACAATAACACAACCAGGATATTGACATTGATACAGTGAAAATACAGAACATTTTCATCTCTACATGGACCCCTCACATTCCTCTTGTATACCCATCTAGGTCTATCCCATCCTCTCTCCCTGTTCATAACCTCCTGACAAGCACTAACATGGTCTCCATTTCTATAATTTTGTTATGTCAAGAAAGTTATATACATGGAATCACATAGTAAGTACCTCATTGGTATTGATTTTCTTCACTTAACATACTTCTCTGAAGATTCATCCAAGTTGTCACATATATCAATAGTCGTTCCTGTATTGCTAACATTGCATTCTGCGGTATTAATGTACTAATTGTTCGTATAACCATTTATTTCCCTGTTAAAGAACAGTTGGCTTGTTTCCAGTTTTAGGCCATTAAGAATAATGCAGCTATGAACATTCATGCATAGGTTTTCATTTGAACATAAATTTTCATTTTCCCTGGGATAAATGCCAAGGAGCATAATTGCTGGACCATATGGTAGTTTATGTTTAGTTATTTTTCTGAAACTGTTTCCCAGAGTGGCTGCACCATTTTACATTCTCTTCAGAAATGTATAAATGATCCAATTTCTCTGCATCTTCCCCAACATTTGGTGTCGGCACTATTTTTTATTTTAACCATCCACATTACATGCATAGTGATATCTCATTGTGGTTTTGAGACAGAGCCTTAAGCTGTCACCCTGGGTAGAGTGCTGTAGCATCACAGCTCACAGCAACCTCCAATTCTTGGACTCACGGTTCTCCTGCCTCTGCCTCCCAAGTAGCTGGGATTAAGGGTGCTCGCCACAACGCCTGGCTATTTTGGGGTTATAGCCGTCATTGTTGTTTGACGGGCCAGGGCTGGATTTGAACCCCCAGATCAGGTGTATGTGTGTGGAGCCTTAGCCACTTGAGCCACAGGCACCGAGCCATCTCATTGTGGTTTTAATCTGCATCTCCCTAGTAGCGAATGATGCTGAATATCTTTTCGTGTGCTTATTTGTCATGTGTATATCCTCTCTGATGCAATGTCTATTTATGCAGTTTGCCCATTTCCTAACTGGATTGCTTGTTTTATTATTATACAACTGTGTTTGTAGAATTCTTTACATATTCTAGATACTAGTCCTTTGTCAGATGTGTGGCTTGTAAATATATTCTTCCCATCTGCATCTTGTCTTTTCATTCTCTTAGCAGCGTTTTTCACAGAGAAAATTTTTTAATTTGGATAGAGTCCAATAGCTAAAAATTGATAAAATAGCTTATCAAGGTTTCCTTTAGTACACTGTGCATTGGCATCTAGTCTATGAATTCCTTACTCATTTCTACACACGGAAGATTTGCTTATAGTTCTTTTCCCCCAAAACTTTACATTTTACATTGAAGTTCATGATGCATTTTGAGTTAAATTTTACATTGTGTATGAACTTAGGTTGAGGTTTATTTTTTTAATGATAGATGTCCAAATACTATGGCACACATTGTCCACAAGACAATGCTTCCTTCCTTGATGGCTTCACACCTTTGTCAACAAGTTGAGTATATTTGTGTGTCTATTTCTGAGTTCTCTATTCTGCTCCATTGATCATGTGTCTATATTTCCTCTACTACCGCACAGTCTTGGTTCTTAAGATTCCTATCTAACAAGTTTTGAAATAGGGTAGACTGATTTCCCACTTTATTCTTCTTTTTCAAAATTGTTTAACTCTTCTAGTTTTTTTGCATTTCCATATATATTTTATAATAATTTGTATCTGAAGAAATTCTTGCTGGTATTTTAATAGGAATTGCACTAAATATTTCTTTAATCGGGGAAAAATTGTTAGTTTTCCTATGTGGAATGTTCCAGTCCATGCCTATGTAAGATATACCCTGCCTTTGACTCTTTTCATCAATGTTTAGAAGTTTTCAGCATGTGAGTCTTATTCATGTTTTGTTAGACTTATGTTGATAATTTTTTTGAGCTATTGTAAATGGTGTTATATTTTTGATTTCAGTTACTGTGTATTTGTTAATGATATATAGACATACAATTAATTCTTGTGTGTTGATTTTGTGTCTTTTTTTTTTGAGACAAAGCCTCAAGCTATCCCCCTGGGTAGAGTGCTGCGGCATCACAGCTCACAGCAACCTCCAACTTTTGGGCTCAAGGGAGTCTCCTGCCTCAGTCTTCTAAGTAGCTGGGACCACAGGCGCCTGCCACAACGCCCGGCTATTTTTTGGTTGCAGCCGTCGTTGTTGGTGGTCCCAGGCTGGATTCGAACCTTATGTGTTGATTTTGTATCCCATGGACTTGCTGAATGCACTTACTAGTTTTAATAATTTTCTTGGTAGATTTTTAGAGATTTTCTATGGAGGCAATCATGAAATATGCACGTCGACAAAATTGTATTTTTTCCTTTCCAATCTATATGGATTTTTAATTTTATTGCCTTGTATTGGCTAGAATATCTGATATCATATAATAGACAGACATCCTAGTTCTCAGTCTTAAAGGAAAAGCATTCAGTCTTTCACCACTAATAATAGTTTTGGCTATAAGAATTTTGTAGATGTCCTTTATCTAGTTAAGAAAGTTCTTCTCTATTCTTATTTTTCTGAGTGTGTTTATGATCAATGGGTATTGAATTTTGCTAGAGGATTTTTACACATCATTTGATAGTAAAATCATGTGATTTTTCCACTTTAACTTATTAATGTGGTAGATTTCATTGACTGACTTTTAAATATGGATTGGTTTTACACATCTGTGGGAATAAAGCTCACTTAGTCATGGTGTAAATTTCTTTTTATGTATTGATGAATTTTATTTGCTAATTTTTTAAAAACAGTTTTGCATCAGCAGTGTCTGTGGCTCAGTGAGTAGAGTGCTGGCCCCATATACTGAGAGTGGTGGGTTCTAACCAGCCCCGGCCAAACTGCACCAAAAGAATAGCCAGGCATTGTAGTGGGTTCCTATAGTCCCAGCTACTCAGGAGGCTGAGGCGAGAGAATTGCCTAAGCCCCAGAGCTGGAGGTTGCTGTGAGCTGTGACGCCACAGCACTCTACCAAGAGCAACATAATGAGACTCTGTTTCTTAAAAAAAAGAAAGAAAGCAAAACAGTTTTGTATCTATATTTATGAGAGATGTAGTTTTTCTTTCCTTTTCTTTTTTCTTTTTTTTTTAAATTTTTTTTATTTTTCAGGCTGAGGCAAGTTTATTTATTTATTTATTTATTTATTTTTTTTTTTTTTGAGACAGAGCCTCAAGCTGTCCCCCTGGGTAGAGTCCCGTGGCATCACAGCTCACAGTAACCTCCAACTCCTGGGCTCAAGCGAGTCTCCACCTCCCAAGTAGCTGGGACCACAGGTGCCCGCCACAACACCTGGCTATATTTTTGGTTGCAGCCTTCATTGTTGTTTGGCTGGCCCAGGCTGGATTCGAACCCACCACCTTAGGTGTATGTGGCTGGAGCCTTAGCCGCTTGAGCCACAGGCACCAAGCCTCTTTTTTCTTTTTTTTACTATCTTACATGTGTTGTTTTTATCTGGCTTTGCCACCAGGATAATACTAGTTTCAAAAAATAAATAGGAAGTATAGCCTCTTCTTTTCTTTTCTGAAAGAAATTGCATAGAATTAATACTAATTTTTCTTTAAACTTTTGGACAAATTCTCCAGTGAAACCATCTGGGCCTGGAGATTTCTTTTTTAAGAATTCAAAAATCACAAATTCAATTTCTTCAATAGTTTCAAAGCTATTCAAATTTCCCATTTATCTATTCCATGTGAGAGCTGTGGTAGCTTATGCTTCTTGAGAAACTGGTCCATGTTCTATAAGTTGCCAAATTGATGTGTGTAAACTTGTTTGTAGTACGGAAGGTTTTTGCTCTGACTTATGATTTTTCATCTTAGTGGTGGTGCAAAGTGATGTGCATTCAGCAGAAACCAGATTTTGAATTGTGATCTTTTCTGGGATGGTGATATGCTTAGGAACCATCTTCAGGATGCTGTGCAGGGGCAGCAAGCTGTAACCCCCTGTCAGCCATGTGATCAACAGGGTAAACAACCCATACTCTACAGTGTACTGTGTTGCTAGATGGTTTTGCTCACATGTAGGAGGTTAAGCTATGATGTGTGGTAGGTTAGGCATTAAATGTATTTTGACTTATGATAGTTTCAATTCAAGATGGTTCATAACCTCATTGTACACTGATGAGCATCTGTATTCTCTTATTATCTTCTTGCTGTCTGCAGAATCTGCAGTGACATCTCTTGTTTCATTCCTGATGCTGGTAATCTGTGTCTTCTTTGTCAGTCTTCCTATTGGTTTAATGGTTTTGTTGCTCTTTTTATTTTTCGAAGAACCACCTTTTGTTTCATTGACATTCTCTATGTCCTATGTATTATTTTATTTCCTTTGAGACTTCCCTTTGATCTATGGATTATAATGTGTTATTTAGTTTTCAAGTGTTTAGAGATTAAAAGAGGTTATACAGGTTTCTAAAATATTTCCATAAAAGAAGCCTAATTATCTATCACTGCTGACATAATATGGCCACAACTGGCCAGCAGTGGCAGGCTGTTTGGATGTGGGTGACTATGCTGGGAGCTTATGTTAAAGCTGCTTGTGACTGGGAGAAATTTGGCCTTGGGTTTCCTTTATTCTCAGGGTGGCACCTTTGATCCTTGACCTCCAGTGTCTGCCCCAGGTTTCTAGCAATGGCTGAAGGCCAGGGACAGTCATGCTTTTGTGGAGACTGGGAAGTTTCCTTCTTTTAGTAAGTCTTCACAGGAGATCACAGACAAAGAGGGAACAGTCTCTGGAGCAGGAGAAAGCTGACTGATCGGTTTTGAAAGTCTGTAATTTAATGTGACTTTAATTTGAATATAATCCTTATTATTTTGATTTCTAGTGGTCCCATGAAAGTTTTGGATGGTAGGCACGCTATTTTTTCCCTCCTTAGTTCTGCTTCTTTCTCTAAGACTGCTTTATACTGTCATTAGACTTTGCTAGTCAACTTCCCCAGTCATGTGACAGTATTTTCACATGTAAGGCACTGAGAGTAGCTGAGAAGACAGGCAGAGACATATCTTGGCCCTTGGGGGATCATAAACTAACCCAGACAGATGCCTGCTTGCAATGTGATCCTGTACAGATAAAATAAGATGTGGTTTGAAATCTAGCTCCTAATTCAAGGGAAAAAACAACTGTCATCATTTTATTTATAGCTTATTTCTCGATTTCTTGATTCCAGCAACTTTCCTACCCAAGTTAGAACCAATCCTCCCTCACAACCAATGTGTGTGGGGCAAACAAAGGAGTCTGACTTACTGCCTAGTTCCATATGAAGTAAACACAATAAAAGTATGTTAAGCTAACTTCTATTCTAATATAAGCAAATGCTTGGTTTAATTTTCCTTTATTGTGCTAAAATATACATAACATAAAATTTACTATTTTAACCATTTGTAAAGATAGTGCCGTGACATTAAGTGTACTCTTATGGTTGTGTAGCCATCACCTCTCTCCATCTCTAGAGCTTTTGTATTATTCCAACTGAAACCCTGCAACCATTAAACATTAACTTCTTTCTCTCCCCCCCATCCCCTGGTTGAGTTTAAAGTTTATTTTTATTGTAAAGGTTAAATGAACATGTATCTTGGAAGGCTTATCAAGCACATGCTCTGATCTTTCTGTTCTCTTTTTTTCAATAATTTTTCATAACAGACACAAGGGTGTGTGTTAGATAGATTTCCATTCCAATTTTATAGGAAATCAGAAAAGGCCTAGTAAGGTAACCTCATTGCCATTAACTACAGAAATCTTGCTTGGCTTTTTCTTCTTGCTTAGGCAAATTAGCTGGCCGTCAAGAATCAGATAACATTTCTTTTTATTTTTTGTCTTTGCATCATTGTTTTAAATTTCAAATTAATATGAGGATACAAATTTTTAGGTTACATTGTTCTCTCTTCCAGAGTAAAGTTCCAGTTCTAAAAGAGCCCCTCACCCAGGGGGCATGTTATACATCCTCGCCATGTCCCTCCTTCTCTCTCCCTCCTTCCTTCTTCTGCCTCACTCTACCTCCATATTAGACTGTATTTGTGTTTTATTGTTCATATGAACATGTTATTGTTTATATGTTGATTTCATATTAGTATGGAATACATTGGACATTTATGTTTTCGTTTTTGTGATACTTTACTAAGAAGAATGTATTTCAACTCCATCCAGGTAAATATAAAAGATGTAAAGTCTCCATCTTTTTTTAATGGCTGGGTATGGCTGGGTAGTATTCCATGGTATACATATACCACAGTTTGTTGATTCATTCAGGGGTTTATGGGCACTTAGATTTCTTCCATAATGTGGCAATTATGAATTGAGCTGCAACAAACATTCTAGTGCAAATGTCTTTGTGGGAAAAAGATGTTTGTTCTTCCATGGGATTGTAGAATCAAATGGAAGGTCTACTTTTAGATCTTTGAGGATTCTCCACACTTCTCTCCAAAAGGGCTGTAGTTTGCAATCCCACCAGCAGTGTAGAAGTTTTCCCTTCCCTCCACATCCACACAAGCATGTGGTGTTTTGGGACTTTGTGATGTGGGTTAGGTGAGACCTTAGATGGTTTTGATTTGCATGTCTCTGATGATTAAAGATAATGAGCATTTTTTCATGTGTTTGTAGGCTATTTATCTGTTGTCCTTGGAGAAGTTTCTGTTCAAGACTCTTGCCCACTTATAAGGGAGTTATTTGCACTTTTCTTGTTGTTTAATTTGAGTTTGTTGTAGATTCTAATTACCAGATTCATAACATGCAAACATCTTCTCCCATTCCAAAAGCTCTCTGCTTGCTTTGTTTGTGGTACCCTTAGCTATGCAAGATGTTAACAAATGGAAGAATATACCATGCTTGTGGCTGGGAAGAACCAACATTATTAAAATGTCCATACTACTCAAAGCAATATACAGATTTAATGCAATCCCCCATCAAAGCACAAATGTCATACTTTAAAGAACTTGAAAAAAATAGAACTTCAATTCATATGGAACCAGAAAAAAACTCCTAATAGCAAACACAGTTCTTAACAACACAAACAAAAGGGAGGCATCATGTTGCCAGATTTCAGGATATACTACAAGTCTATAGTGATCAAAACAGCATGGTACTGGCACAAAAATCAGGTAACAGTTCATGGCCTCTTTTGCTGGCTCACATACTCTCCTGGGATTTCTGAGATTCCAGTCCCTTACAGGTGACTGGAGATGCTGCTATCAATTCTGGACTCTTGTTTATACCAACAGGGGACCCAAGTCTCCTGCTAAAGGTGTTTATCTATGAGAGAATGAGATCTCTGGCTGGGAAGGGTTCTTATCTAAATTGTAGTCTTGCCTCTACATCTCAACAGCTAGTTGACTTTGAGCAGGTTGCTGAGTCCTCTAAATCTCAGCTTCTTCATTGTAAAAAACTTTTAGTTTCCTCATGGTACATGGGGATAATAGCATACTTGGCATTTCCACTGAGATATTTGATAGCACCTCAAACTCAACAGAATGAAATGGAACTCTCGATCCCCCCCACCCCAGAACTGGTTGCTTCTGCAATCCTCTTTAGATTGATTAATGTAGCATCATCTGACAGATGACATGACAGAAACCTGCAGGAGTCCTTCATTCCTTTCTTTCCTTGTTCATTAGAAACTCCTATTGATTGGACTTTGGTGTTACACTTTGTAATGTAAATCCCATTTTTGTCCAATTTTACAGCCACTATCCTGGTTCAGGCTCTGATAATCATGGAAATAGGCCCCAACTGATCTCCTTGCTTTCATTCTTGATCTTCTCCAACCCAATCCTTAATAACAACAATGCTGATTAGAATGCTTTTATAGTCCTTTCTCTGCCAGCCTCTCTTCCAAGTACATTATATGTATATATTAATTTATTTAATCCATGCACCTATCATAAGCAAATCCCTCACTGAAAACTAATCCATAGCTTCTCACTGTTTTAAGAATAACATTCAAGCTATCTTCCTAGGTAGGATTCTGAATTATCTGACTTCTCCCTCTAATCTTCTATGCTCCCTTTTCCCTCATTCTTAAGGGGCTGACAGTACTGACTTTCTTTTTATTCCTCAAACATGTCTCAAGACTTTGCCATTTCTGTTCCTTCTATTTTGTCTTTCTTTTCATGGGAGCTAAATATTTAAAATAAATGATCTCACACAGACTGAGCAGAATAGTCGTTTACCAGAGGCTGTGATGAGTAGAGGGAGAGGGAGAGGGAGATAAAGTAGGAGTGATTAGTGGACACAAAAATATAGTTAGGTAGTTAGATAGAATTAATAATATTTGCCAGCACATCAAAATGACTATAATCAATAAGAAGTTAGGGTATGCTTCTAAAATAACTAAAAGAGTAGAATTGGAAAGTTCTTAACACAAAGAAATTATAAATACATGAGGAGATGGATACTCTAATTTCTTTGATTTAATTAATTTACATTGTTCAATTGTAAATCATTTCTGCTCCTAGAGAAGTTTGAAAGGGCTTATACTATTTCTTTTCTTTCTCCTTCCCTTTTCTGCTTCCTTCTTTCTTCCCCACCCATCCTCCAGACCCTTCTACTAGGAACCCTGTTGTTGTCACAGTCACTTTGACCCCCTTGACAGCAGCCAGGTTTACTACCAGAGCCATCATGTCTGCACACTTGACTTGGGAGCCTACTGTAGACTTTGAGGTCATTGAAATGGCTGTTCCTGGTTTGACACAAGCCTTTCTTTCAGGTGACTTTGATTCTGTGAAACACACTAAGGTAATCATTAGTGCTATGCACTAATACCGAATTCTTCTTTCCTTTAAGGTACACAGAAAGTTTTTGGCCCTTTCTGTGGCTGGGTAGAGCCATCTGATCAGTTCAGGCCAATCTACTGTGAGTGGGGGTAGCAAGTGTTCCAAGCTTCCTTCTTTCTTTCAGATGTGAAGCTTCCCTCTGATTGAGTTCTTGGTGGAGGATGCTAAAGTAGAGAACATGTTCTTGACAGAGGACATGTAACATGAAGGAGAAAGAAACCTTTTCTTTTTATAGCTACTGATATTTTAGGAGTATTTGTTACTATAGCATAATGCAACATGTTCTAATTAATGCACCTGTTTTAAACCTAGCAAGAGGATAGCTCAATGTAGCATGAAGAGATGGCATATACAGATTACAGTCCATTTAGAAAAAAGAGAAAGTACTTATTAAAGCTGGAGACTGGGTTTCCTGATAACTGAGTTTCCACAGCTGGATCTGCTCCTCTCTCCAGTAGAACTCCATTCTGTCTCTAGAATCTTCATCATGGATATTCCTTGCACAAAATAAGGATTCACAGTAACTCAATATAAAGTGGTAAGGCATGCCTTCAGTATAACTAAAAATTGAGTGTTGTATTTATATATATTTATTTTTTGTGATTATTTAATAATGTTTGCTCCCTAAACTAGACTGTAAGGGACCAAGCCAACTGTCACTGTATTCGTAAATAACTATTAGGAATCAATAAATATATACAGATGTGCATCAGTTAGAATTCCTTGAGCATTTCAATGGGCCAAAGACCACAGGATGAAGCGGAGTGGTGGTTGGCTTGTGGTATGGTTCACCAGCCATAGCCAGCAGATTTCCTGACTCAGAGCTCAGAAGAGGGTAACTTGCATGCTTGGAATCTATGAATGGAAGAAATGTTTGGAAGTGTACTGCTGTAAGGTATGCCTTAGTGACATAAAAAGTAATACATAAGTATTATAGAAATGCTCCTCAACTTAATAATGAGGTTATGTACTGATAAACCCATGATTAGTTGAAAATACTGTGAGTAGAAAATGCATTCAAGGTACCTAAACTACCAAACATCATAACTTAGCCTAGACTACCTTAAACTTACTCAAGACACTTACATTCACCTGCACTTGGGCAGAATCATTTGGCAACACAGAGCACTTACCTAGGAAAAGGTCAAAATTCAAAGTATGGTTTCTACTGAATACATGTTGCTTTCACAGTATTGTAAAGTTGAAAAATTGTAAGTTGAATCAGCATATGTTGGGAGCAGTCTGTCTATTAGCTATGCCTCAAGGCTGGGTGCCAGCTGCCCACCTTGTTTCAGTCTTGTCCTGTGTATAGTACAGACACATTGGCCTTCATTTCCAAAGATGTCAGTGCTCATTTAGCCAGTTATCCCAATACATAGTGATGAGAGATGATTATTTATAAGACTTGCTTCTAAAGCCAAGCTTTGATAGTTATTCATCACGAAACATTTGTGCACATTTATATATCAATGGAGAGAATTGATTGCTTTTAGTTTTTATTCATTTTAAAAGTCTGGTGTTGTGACTGGTTTGTAGCATCAGCCATCTTTGGGTCTTGGGTGTGCTCACCCTTTAACATCATCTGAGACTTTTTTCTAGATATTATATATTGTATACATAATTGACAGGTAAGCGATTGAGAAATATTGGTGATACTACAAGTAATTTTAATTTCAAAATATTTCTCAAGCAATGGAATTTGGAGAAGCATTTGTATAATTCTTACTGTATCTTTAGAGATAGAAAGATATATAGGAATTGGTCTCTGTCTTCATGGGAATATAATTAAGGAGACAAAGAACAGAGACAGGATGATTTTCTACCATTTTATATGAGTCAATATTATACACTGCATTATATGAAAAAGAAATAATAGATGCTACTAAAATATATAGAAGAGAAAGATGAGTCAGCTGAATTAATCAGAGGAAGCTTCATGTGGACCTTCATGCTTAAGATGGATATAGTACTGAGAGGGGAAAGGGGAAGGAAACTAGACCAGAGATTGTAGCGTGGAAGTATGGGAAGAGTATGCACAGTATGTGTTCCTTTAAGACTGGAGGCTGTATGTGCTATGAAATATGGTAAGGTGGGTAGAATGAGACAAGATTACTGAGAACTTAGAAAATTACTGTCATGCATCTTTGAAATGATTCCAAACACACAGTTCGCTACGTGAGTGGTATATGTTTTATTTTGATAAGAACTTGGAGTGTCTCATCCTCTTGGAAATGTGATGTGACACCTTTCCATATGTGAGTTATTGACCACAACCACTTGACTCCAAAAACATAGAAATTGAAGAGTTTGACAGATACTTTGAGAGCTTGGGCGGTGGCAGGGCTGCATTCTGTCAGGTGCTTCTCCAAACAGTAAGAGCTTAGGCTGTGGCAGGGCCTTGGAGCTGCTCCTCGGAGCCTCTCCAGCCAACACCAGCACCACTCCCTAGCGCCGAGGGGTGTTGCATGTAGTCACAGATCTTCACAGAGTTGATTAAGTCTTCTCTTCCAAGAGCCTCTTATATAAAGCAAAACCTCAAAGTTTAATTAGACTTGATACTACATGGAGGCCTGCTTCCATCCTAATTGAGTAACACAACTTTAATAATTGGACTCTGATGAAACTGAAACTCATTCATTATGTGGTTAATGTAGCATTACTAGTACATAAAACATACATTGTAGTTGGTATATAATGTATACTGTGTAGAAAATAATGGTATGCAATAATGTCTACCATATGTATTCCCTGTGACATTTGCTTCATTATTCTTCCTTTCCTTAAGTAGTTTGAATAAAAGAAAAAAAATTCTCTTTGTATGACAAAAAACCATGTGATTTTTAAAAATCATTCTTTGATCATCTCTTTTTAACTGTACAAAACAATAACCCATACGAAACTTGTTGGAGGCAATGGAAAACCGTGGGAGTCAGTGTATCAGTTGAGAAACTTTAAGCTGCATGTAATAGAAAATTTGACTCAACTGGTTTTAATAAAGAGAAAACAAATATTATAGCTTCACATGGAAGTCGGAATGTAGAGCCTGGGTTGATGCTCTCTCTGCTGGTTGGCTTGTTCTGAGGCTGGTTCTTCTCATTGTCACAAGATGGCTGCTATGGCACCAGAAATCACATACAAATGCAAGAATGTCCAGATGACAAAGATGGGACATCTACTCTAGGTAGCTTAAAAAAGTCTTTAAGGAGAAAAGTAAACCTTTCTCCAAATCTTCTGACAGAGGTTTTTCCCTATCCATCACCAGAACTATGTCATAGGTATGCACCTAAAGTAATTGCCAGAAAGAGGAAAATCTGAGACTGAAGCTGGAACTATCTCCCTTGAAGCCCAGGGTTAGAAGGAAGGAAGGAGGTTTGTGAGTCAATTTGTATTCTCTTAAGAGAGAGGAAGGAGCATTGGCTACTGGGAAGGCAGAGCTGTTTTTATGTGGCTTGATACTTACATACTTTGAGGTCTCCTCTTTAAGAAAAGGCATGCATAGTAATAAACACAAAATTAGGAATAGAAAAAGATATTTTTGTTGAATGAGAATGGGTACTACAACACATCATAAAATTTAAAAAGCTGTCAAATACCATAAAAAAGCCAACCTAAAAAAATAAAATGACATTTTAAGTAATTGGCTGGCATATCTGTATGAAACTGTTTCCTGTAATTTTTTGGGGGGGTTGGGGGAAGCTATATACTTTTTGAAAGGCTCTTCACATGAAAATGATTTTGTATATCAGTTCTATAATGATGCTATAAAGATAATTCAGTTTTTATTCAACATAGTGGGTCAGAAAAAATTTTTAAATTGATAGTGTTCTTTCTAGGAAGAACTTCTAAAAAAGTTCTTTCATCCTGATGACCTGCTATTGGTAATGTCGTGTAAAGATTTAGTGTTGCTGCTAAAGTTGAACAAAGCTTCATCCAGCTTCTTTCATATACGAATTGTGAGAATTGTAAGGTTTCTGAGGATTTTGTGCTGTCCTGTGTGTTGACTCATCTCAAACACTCTTCATTCGTGACACTCACGTAATAGTTCATTGTCAATGCCTTCATTATAATGTGTATTATAAATTTTGTACTAAATTTGTTGATGTCAATGTTTTGTGTCAAATCTGCCAGAAACTAAAATTGTTTCCAAAGTGTCCATATGATTTAAATTGTTGATCAAATTATAAAATGGTCCAAGAGCTTATCTATTACTTTTATTCAAAATTTATCTTTTGTTCTTGATGCTTTTTTCCTTCTTTACTGTTTTCTTTTGTTTTACTTATTGTTATGTAGAGTTGATTTAGATGCAGGAATACATATGAGTTCTTAATTTGGTTTTATTTTTAGGATTTTAGATTTTTAGGAGATCTATCTTAATTTTATTTGTGTCTAACTGACACATAGTAATTGTGCCCATTTAGGCTGTACATAGTGATGTTTTAATACATATAATGCACAGTGCAGGCTAATTAGCACGACCATCATCTCAGAACATTCATCATTTTTTTGTGTTATGCTTTTTTCCCTCCCCCCCAAATGCTTTGGGTATAATCCAAGCAGTTTCTAAACCTCACTATTTTCTTTCTACCAATGTGAGCACCTTTAAATGAACCACATAAACATGTCCCACTAAACTCAAACTAAATGTATCACCAATTCAACTTCCCTTTATCAGTAGATAATAAAACACACACATCCCACCACCATTCAACACCAGGAAAATGGATGAAAAATGATAAGGGATCAGAACCATGGTGGTTAAAATATAGTACACAAATATGTAACCAGGTAAGGTTGACCTTCCCTGGGCCTTGGAAAGGAGCCCAGGCAAGTACGCAGCCTTGGAGTCAAACTACTGGTGCCTGACCATGCGTCTCTCTCCTGGTCCTAGGTGGAAAATCCTTGGGGATTGCCATAAGTTGGCAGGAAAGTCAGAAGTCCTTAGGTATAGTGGAGTGAAGAGAGTCTGGAATCAGGGATTACAGGCACCCAATTTTACCTGTGTTCCAGGAGAGGCAGTAGGCAGAATAGAGGCAGGAGGCAGGAGTGGGTGGGTGTGGCAGATGATGAGGGTGGGCCCAATCTGGATCAACAGGAAGATGAGGCATTACTGATGGGGACAAAGAGCTTGGAAGGGTGGGATTGTCATATTTCATAACAAGGCAGACCATAGCTTAATTATGTCAAAAAGTGTTGAAACCTAAACATAGTTAGCCCTCCACAAATGTTGGGGTGGAGTTTGGTTATTTAAAGCATGGCAAAACTGGAAGGAAACCCAGTTTTACTGAGTTCCTTTCTTCTCTTTACCCCAGGCTGCCTCCCAAATGCAACCTTTACCTCCAGTTAAGCATTCCAAGCTAGAAGAAGGTATTAATTCTTGCCTAAGGAGAGCCTTCCTGGGAGGTTGCCCCATCAAGTCTTGGTGGGTGGCTTCTCTTATTGATGATTTTTATCAGTTGTAGGGAATCTATGCTGGGTGCAAAGAACCTCCACAAAACAGAGGAGTGGGGGTAGAAATCTATTGTATTAAATCTTTCTTTCTTATTTTGGTTCTTCTTCACCACAGTGCCTCCCACAGATACCTGGTAACTGGTGCCAAAATACACATTCTTGTGCCTTTGAGCAAAACTAGCTCTTCTGCCCATGAGAACTCTGACTCTAAACGTTCTGTTCCTCCCTATTAAAAACCCTTTCTCTAATTTTCACCACATGAGTTTGAGCATTTCAGTTGCTGAAGCCAGTCCAGTGAGATTATGAATGCTGCTTTTTGAGGGAGATATCCATTCATTCAGTAAATGCTATCAAATGCCACAGCGTGACAGAAACAACGGTAGGCACTAGAAGCATAGCACTGAGAAAATTCTGTACCAGTCCCTGTCATCTGGGAGAATCATATCAAATAAATTGACAACAAATGTAAAATTGCAATAGTGACTTAAAGGAGCAGATATTCAGCCAATAAGCATGTGTTCTGCTGTATCAGGTGTTAAAATGTTTAAATATGTCCACGTTAATTGTGGTAGACCCTCCCTCAGCTGCTTTCCTTTCCAACACATACATGCTATTCTGCCAATCAAGAGGTGAGGTCTTTCCCCTCCTGTGAATCACGGATGGGACTTGCTTTGACCAAAAGAATGTTCTGAAGGGAGACTGAGACTTCTGAGGCCGGGTCTGAAGAAGATTTGGTGGCTTCTGCTTCTACCCTTTCAGAAGCCAGTTGTCATGAAAAAGCCCAACTATTCAAAGACCACCATGCTGTGAGGAAGTCAAGCTGGCTGGAGGAGAGGCTGCACAGAGAGAGTGATGTCCTGCCAGGTCTCACCTCTTAGTGTATCCAGACAAGACATGAGGCTTGTGATGGAAGAGGCCATCTTGGACATTCTTACCCCAGTAGGTGCCCTATGGAACAGAAAAACCACCCAGCTGAAACCAGACCAGAATGCAAAATCGCGAGTGAGAATACATTGCCGTTTGAAGTTATTAAGTTTTGGGGAGGGATGTTACCCAACAGTAGACATGCTACTGTGGGCCCCCTCGGGGCCCCTTCCCTGTCTCTGGGACCCCTGGGACTGCTTCCCACAACTTGAGTGTTAGTGCTAAATGGTCCAGCAGGAAGCCTCCAGGACCTATCCCAATGTCCATTCTGACAAGACCTATGTTCTGATTGGTCAGTGCCTGCACAGTACCAGAAGTTTTGAGTATCAGCTCTGGGTACTGGGTGATGTAAAATCTTTAATGGAGGGAAGAAAGGAGACCCTGAGGGAGTGGTGCTAAAGAAGACAGCATGACCCCATTAAGTCCTGTGGGAGAGCTCTGTGATAAGACAGGAGATGGTGTCCCAGGCCAGACCGGCCAAACAACAATAATGGCTGAAACCAAAAAATAGCCGGGCGTTGTAGTGGGCACCTGTGGTCCCAGCTACTTGGGAGGCGGAGGCAAGAGACTCGCTTGAGCCCAGGAGTTGGAGGTTGTTGTGAGCTGTAATGCCACAGCACTCTACCCAGGGGGA
>CAUYTI010052865.1:0-21505 GCA_963575145.1 Galago senegalensis | reverse complement strand
GCTGCAACCAAAAAATAGCCGGGCGTTGTGGTGGGCGCCTGTGGTCCCAGCTACTTGGGAGGTGGAGGCAAGAGACTCGCTTGAGCCCAGGAGTTGGAGGTTGCTGTGAGCTGTAATGCCACGGCACTCTACCCAGGGGGATAGCCTGAGGCTCTGTCTCAAAAAAAAAAAAAAGAGAGCAAATGGAGGATATGAACTCAACCTTTAAAAAAAGCACTGGGTGGTGAGAGATGTTAACAGATCAGCAGAGCTTAGAGGTGGGTGAGAAAGGTGAGAGCAACACCCTCGAGGCATCAACTGACTTTAGGTTGGGGCTACCCTCAAGCTCTGAGGATTTGGCAGCACAGAAGCCAGAGGTGTTCCTGTTTTTAGGTGAATTGTTGCAGGTCTCCTCTGCCACCCTTGTGAATGTTCCTCATTAAGCCATATGTGTGAAGCAGGGCATACAGCTCCCTCTCAACCCTACTGTCCCCACCTCCCCTCTGCTTTTTCTTTTTCTTTTTTTTTCTTTTCTTTTGAGACAGAGTCTCAAGCTGTCGCCCTGGGTAAAGTGCTATGGCATCATAACTCACAGCAACCTCCAAGTCTTGTGCTCAAGCGATCCTCTCGCCTCTGGGTTTTTTGGATTTTTTTCTATTTTTAGTAGAGATGGAGTCTCGCTTTTGCTCAGGCTGGTCTCAAACTCATGAGCTCAAGCTATCCACCTGCCTGGCCTTCTAGATTCCTCTCTGCTCTTACTAAGCACATAACTGGAGTCATGGGCGGTGGGGGAATGGGGTGGGGTAGCATCACAGCTGTTTGCTCAGAGGAAGCATGGCCAAGTTCAGTGCTCTGGCTCCGAATCAGAATGTACCCCTGTTTGAATTACTATTATTACCCCTTCTGCCATTACTATCTTTGTAACCCTAGACAAGTTGTTTAACTTCTTTGTGCTTCATCTAGACAATAGGGATGATAATAAGCCTATCTAATAGTAGCTAGCTTTAGTAAAACAATGCAGGTAAAGCAATTAGCTTGGTCCCTTTATACCACCTGGAGCCAAGGGCCCTGTCTTTGCAGAAACATCCACCCCTATCCAGCTCCCCCCAACTTCTATCTTTACCCCATCTGTGTTGTCCTCTGTTTGCGTGTCCATCTCTGCCTTTGGATTGTATGGGTCTGTGTCCTTGGTGCCCAGCACAGGACCTGGCATACGTGCGATCTTTTTGTTGTTGCTATTTTGAGACAGAGTCTCACTCTGTTGACCTGTGTAGAGTGCTGTAGTGTCATGGCTGACAGCAACCTCAAACTCTTGGGCTTAAGTGATCCTCCTGCCTCAGCCTCCTAAGTAGCTAGGACTAGAGGCTTGCGCCACCATGCCCAGCTGGTTTTTTTATGTTTAGTGGGTGGGTGGCAGAAATGTCTCTCTCTTGTTCGGGTCATCTCTAACTCCTGACTTCAAGCAATCCAACTGCCTCAGCCTCCCTGAGTGCTAGGATTACAGGCTTAAGTCACTACACCTTAATGAATGCACGTTTATTGTTAGAAGGAATTGATGAAACACAGGAAGACCCAGGATAATCCAGAGGGAAATGTGAGTGGCCTCAGAGTTCCACTGTTCACTTTGGCTCACTCCCTACACTCACCACAAATGGAGGGCATAGACCAATCACCATCCTGGGGGCTGGAATACTGCAATGAATGTGATAGGCTGGGCTTCTGGCCACGTGGAGGGAGGGAACTGTCCAGGGGGGTGAAGAATGTTAAGGTATAAAGCTTATGACACCTTTCAACTGGGAAGTTGCTAGTAGGGAGGAGACCAGGCTGCCGTGAGAGCGTAGAGCAGAGGTACTACATTAGGAAGAGTTTCTGGGCAGATGTGACAAACATCCCAAAGAAGGAGCACACTAGGGTGAAGCCAAAGGTGGAAACAAGGTTTTCAGGCAGAGGGAACAGCAATGCAAAGGGTCCTGAGGCAGACAGAGGGCAACTAGGCTTCTGGGTAAAGCCAACAACAAAAAAAAGAGGGTCAGTAAGAATTTGAGCCCTTATCCTGGTGATCAGCTACCATTTATTCAATTTTATGTATACATGCTCTGTGCTACTTTGCACGTTTTCTCATTTATTTTTCACAACTACCCAAGGAACCTGGTGCTATTATTCCCATTTTACAGATGATGAAAATCTGTATTAGGACAGTAAACTTGCTTAATTAAGGTCACGTATTTGGCTTTTGAGAGGTGAACACAGATATCAGGTTCTTTTTTTTTTTTTTTTTTTTTTTTGAGACAGAGCCTCAAGTTGTCCCCCTGGGTAGAGTGCAGTAGCATCACAGCTCACAGCAGCCTCCAACTCCTGGGCTCAAGCGAGTCTCCTGCCTCCGCGTCTCTAGTAGCTGGGACCACAGGCGCCCGCCACAACGCCCGGCTATTTTTTGGTTGCAGCCGTCATTGTTGTTTGGCGGGCCCAGGCTGGATTCAACCGTGCCACCTTAGGTGTGACACTTCAGCCACAGGCGCCGAGCCCGATATCAGGTTCCAACGCCTGCCCCCTTAACCCACACCCCACCCCTACCCCGACCCCGTCCCCGCATCGCCCAGCCTAAGAGCTAAGTACAGATTTCTATCCCTACATTTCTGCCTGGGTTCCTCTTTCTCCGCTTGTCGCCGCCTCCCTTCTCCAGGAATTGGGGAAACCCGCGCACAGGCTCGCCTGGCCTAACAAGCGCCCTGGCGCCGGGCTTGACTGCCTGAGTTGGCGCCCACAGAATCGCCCGGGGCGGGCGGGTAGCCTCACGAAGTCCCGCAGCTGCGGAGCGGCGGAGCGCGGCCGCAGTGCGGTGGTCGCCGGCGGGTGCTCGCTCCGCCGCGGCGCAGCTGCGAGATCGGGGTAACCGACCCCAGAGACAGAAGCCGGGGGTGGGGAGGTGGGAGGTACGGGGAGGGAGGGGTGCCCCTCCGCGCCCTGCAGGGGTCTCTCTCCCCACGATCCCAGGCCGAACCCGCAGCCCCGCTGCCTGCATTACATTCCCTCCAGCCTTCAGCGCGAAAACAGCCTTCGTTTCTGATTAAAAATGACTATTTTTTAATGGGCTTCATTCTTTATTTCTTTCTGTCCTCTCCCAGGGCCACAAAGAGACGGCAAGCGACACCGAGAATCCATTCCAAACGAGCAGCCAAGAGGAGACGAGGCAGCTCCCAGATGTTGATGTTTTGTTTTTTGACATAAATCTTTGCACTCATATGGGAGTTTTCATTGATTCATGTTCCCATCTGCCGAATTTCCTTTTATTTATTTAATATGGCTTTTGGGGGAAATCTTGCTCCGAAGCTCTGGAGGAATATAAACTGTGGCAAACGCTGCACCCCCTCCTCCCTCCTGCAAACCTCGGCTTCTGGGGGAAGGGAGATTCAGTGGCCTTCTGCAGAGAAGGGCTGATGGGGGGCGGGGCAGGCTGTCTAGGCCTGTGTTAATGTGGCTGTTCCCTTACCTGGAGCCTCCTCAAGGCTGTAAACCCAAGAAAAACATCATGAGATAATCATTGAGTTTCTGTTCCTCATTCTTCCTGCCCAGCCATAATACCCTGTGCCCTTCATGTTGAAACACACTATAGTTTTAACAACTTAGAAATCAGAAAACATGTAACAGTGGATGTCTGTATTGCACGCACTAGAGTAATCCCCAACTCCGCCGCCATCCTGCCTGTCCCCACCACAGTAGTGATTCTTAGTAATTAAGAACTCCCAACTCTGGAGTCAGACTGTCTGGATTTGAAGCCTGACTGCTTTCTATAGTGAATTTGTGAGTAAGCTAACTTCTCTGAGCCTGGGATTCTTCATCTGTAAAATGGGGATAATTATTATTTCTTTCTCAGATACTGGAACATTTTACCGATGAGGAAACTGAGGCTGAGAGTATTTAAGGGATTTTCCCAACTAAGTCAGAACCAGGACACATGTCCTAGGTCTTTCTGATCCTCACCCTATCCCATCACTCCTCCTGCCCCCTAGATGACCTTACCTTAGCTGCTTCTCCAGGTTTCCCAGATAGATCATCCTCCTAGTAGAAAAAGGGTGCCCTCTTTTCCATAGAAGCTGATGATCTGAAATATCTGACACTGTTTATTTTGAGCCAGAATTTCACTCTGTGCCCTAGGTAGAGTGCTGTAGCATCACAGCTCACAGCAACTTCAAATTCTTCAGGGGTCCTCAAACTTTTTAAACAGGGGGCCAGTTCACTGTACCTCAGACCATTGGAGGGCCGGACTGCAGGCCCCAGGACGAGTCAGCTGCTAAGCAGAACAGGTAGCAGCAGCAAAAACTCCCAGAGGGCCAGATGAATGTCCTAGGCAGGCTGCATGTGGCCTGTGGGCCGTAGTTTGAGGATGCCTGCTCTAGGTCTTGAGCAATTCTCTTGCCTCAGCCTCCCAAGTAGCTGGGAATACAGGCGCCTGCCACCACTCTTGGCTAGTTTTTCTATTTTTAGCAGAGACAGGGTCTCACTCTTGCTCAGGCTGGTGTTAAAGCCCGGAGTTCAAGCAATCCACCTGCCTTGGCCTCCCAGAATGCTAGGATTACAGGCATGAGCCACTGTGCCGGGCTCTGGAGTATCTGACACTTTAGAACAATATCCATTTAACTATAGAATATAAACCCGTATTTGGAAGGGATTTAGAGATCATCTCATCTAGTCTCTTACCTAATCCATGAATCCATGAAGGCCCTGCCCTGTTAGGTACAAAGAACTCACTCCTTACAAGGCAGTCCTTATATTTAAGGATGCCTCTAGATATCAGAGACCCATAGACCATTGAATGGAATCATTCTAATGTAACTCATAAGCCAGGTGCAGTGGCTTGTACCTGTAATCCCAGCAATCTGGGAGGTCAAGATGGGAGGATCACTTGAGGCCAGAAGTTTGAGATCAGCCTGGCCAACATAGCAGACCCCTTCTCTACAAAATATTTTTTTAATTAGGCAGGACTGGTGGTTCTTGCCTGTAGTCCTAGCTACTTAGGAGGCTGAGGCAGGAGGAGCTCTTGAGCCCAGGAGTTTGAGGTTATAGTGAGCTTGATCAGGCCACTGCACTCCAGCCTAGGCAATAGAGTGAGACTGCCATCTCAACAAACAAACACAAAACAAAACAAAAAAAGTAAGTCATGGGCGGCACCTGTAGCTCAAAGGAGTAGGGCGCTGGCCCCATATGCCGGAGGTGGTGGGTTCAAACCCAGCCCGGCCAAAACCTGGAAAAAAAAAAGTAAGTCACAAACCATGTCCTTTAAGACCTATTATTGCTAAGACCCAGGGCTGTTATATCTAGTCCTGAATAGATAAGAGTTTCCAGAGACCACTCAAAATGTGCAATTATTCCATCTCACCACTCTTTGCGAGGCTTGCACTAAATACACACTTCTTCCTATGTATATCCCCTTCTCTGCATGTGCTGTGGAACCCTCCTCACAAGGTGGACACAGCTGAATATCTGAGACTCTGGTAGAGTTGGTTCTAAGGTTGCCCTGTTAGTGCACATGCTCTTAACCCTTCATCTGTGCATGCTGTTTTCTGCAATTCCCATGAGTGGTAAGCAGGAATGATGCCTTTGCATATGCTTAGTACCTCATAGAAAGTAAATCCTCAAAATGTGTTTATTGAAGAAAATTGGATGGTATAGGAGAAATTTCTGTTTACATTGCCCAACAAACATTTAGAATAAAATCATTGCCTTCTTGAACTAACACAGACTTATCCGTTCCATGATTTATCATTGGGGTTGACATGCATAGAAAAGAAGGGGAAATTATTAGTCAAAGTAAGCAGTAAAGAGGTAACTTCAGAAATAAAGGGAGGGAATAATACATTGTAGCAAAATGACTAATTATCCTGTAAAACCCATTCTTCCCTTCTTCCATTGTAATAGAATTGAGCTGGGATGTGGCTGTCCAGTTAGGGTCTATATTTCTAGCCTCTACTACAGCTAGGATGGCCACATGACTTAGTAAAAAAGTGATAAGAAGGGCAGGCGTACATGGCTGGGCACCTATAGCTCAGTGGTTAGGGCGCTGGCCACATGCTCTGGGACTGGTGGGTTCAAAATTGGCCCGGGGCCTGCTAAACAAACAAACAAACAAACAAAAAATAGCCAGGTGTTGTGGCAGGCACCTGTAGTCTCAGCTACTAGGGAGACTAAGGCAAGAAAATTGCTTGAGCCCAGGAGTTTGAGGTTGCTGTGAGCTATGACACTATAGCACTCTACCGAGGGTGACAAAGTGAGACTCTGTCTCAATTTTTAAAAAAGGCTCAGTGCCCATAACACAGTGGTTACGGTGCTAGCCACATACACCAAGGCTGGTGAGTTCGAATCTGGCCCAGAGCAGCTAGACAACAATGAAAAATGCAACCAAAAAATAGCCAGGCATTGTGCCAGGCGCCTATAGTCCAGCTACTTGGGAGGCTGTGGAAAGAGAATTGCTTAAGCCCAAGAGTTTGAGGTTGCTATGAGCTGTGACGCCATGGCACTCTACTGGCAGTGACATAGTGAAACTCTGTCTCAAAAAAAAAAGGATGGGCACGGTGGCTCACACCTGTAATTAACACTTTGGGAGGCCGAGATGGGTGGATTGCTTGAGCTAAGGAGTTCGAGACCAGCCTGCAGCCTGAGCAAGAGTGAGATCCTGTCTCTAAAAATAGCTGGGCATTGTGGTGGGCACCTGTAGTGGGCAGCTACTGGGAGGCTGAGACCAGAGAATCACTTGAGCCCAGGAATTTAAGGTTGCTGTAAGATATGAAGCCATGGCATTCTACTGAAGGCAACATAGTGAGACTCTGTCTCAAAAAAATAAATAAGGCTAGGTGTGGTGGCTCAGGTTTGTAATCCTAGCACCGTGGGAGGCCGAGGCAGGTGGATTACCCTGAGCTCAGAGGTTCCAGACCAGCATAAGCCAGAGTAAGACCCCGTCTCTACCAAAAAAAATAGCCGGGAGTTCTGGTAGGCGCCTATAGTCCCAGTTACTTGGGAGGCTGAGGCAAGAGAATCACTTAAACCCAAGAGTTGGAGGTTGCTGTGAACTATGACTCCACAGTACTCTATTGAGGGCCACAAAGTGAGACTGTGTCTCAATAAAAAAGAAAGAAAGAAAGAAAGAAAGCAGGGGCGGCACCTGTGGCTCAAAGGAGTAGGGCATCAGCCCCATATGCCGGAGGTGGCGGGTTCAAGCCTAGCCCCGGCCAAAAACTGAAATAAAAAAAGAAATAAAGCAAAAGAAAATTAAAACAACAACAACAACAACTTCAAACTAAAAAGATTGAAAGCAAAATTAAAAGAAAATAAAAATAAATAAATAAATAAACACATACACTTCAGTGGCATTAAGTACTTTTACAATGCTGTGTGATCTCATCACCTCTATCAGGTGCTAAAGCATTTTCATCATCCCCAAAGAAGCTCCATATTCATTAAGCAGTCACTCCCCCATCCTTGCCAACACTTATTATTTTCTGTTTTGTTTTTTTCTTATGGCTAGTGGGTGGTGATATCACATTGTAGTTTTGATTTGTATAGAAATCTACTTTTTAAAATAAACTCTTTATTTTTAAATCATTCTAGATTCACAGAAAAGTCACAAAGATAGTAGAGAGAGTTCCTGTATATCTCTCATTCTGTTTGCATTTTTCCTAGTGTTATCATTTTACATTACCGTGGTACTGTGTTTAACCTGAGGATCCACTTTGTAATAAGTGCACACAGTGATTTAAAAAAAAATGGAGATGGGATCTTGCTTTGTTGCCCAGGCTGGAGAGTAGTGGCATAATCATAGCTCACTGCAGCATCAAACTCCTGGACTCAGGTGTGTACAACCATGCCTGGCTGATTTTTTAATTATTTGAGATAAAGGTCTCTCTATGTTGCCCAGGGTGATCTCAATCTCCTGAACTAAAGTGATCCTACTGCCTCAGTTTTCCTAGTAGTGGGATTCCAAGCATGAGCCATTGTGCTTCATAGTGGTTCTTTTTTTTTCTTTTTTTTTTTTTTGAGACAGAGCCTCAAGTTGTCCTCCTGGGTAGAGTGCTGTGGTATCACAGCTCACAGCAACCTCCAACTCCTGGGCTTAAGCAATTCTCTTGCCTCAGCCTCCCAAGTAGCTGGAACTACAGGCACCTGCCACAATACCTGGCTATTTTTTGGTTGTAGTTGTCATTGTTGTTTGGCAGGCCCAGGCTGAATTTGAACCTGCCAGCTCTGGTGTATGTGGCTGGCACCTTAGCTGCTTGAGCTACAGGCACTGAGCCACACAATGATTCTTTTTTTTTTTGAGACAGACTTTCAAGATGTCGCCCTGGGTAGAGTGATGTGGCATCACAACTCATAGCAACCTCCAACTCCCGGGCTCAAGCGATTCTCCTGCCTCCATCTCCCAAGTAGCTGGGACTACAGGCACCCACCACAATGCCCTACTATGTTTTTTTTTGGTTGCAGCCATCATTGTTGTTTGGAGGGCCCGGGCTGGATTCGAACCCACCAGCTCAGGTGTATGTGGCCGGCACCTTAGCCACTTGAGCCACAGGCGCTGAGCCTCACACAGTGATTCTTAATAGGCATTAAAGTTTGAAAGTCACAGATCTAGGGTTCAGGAAAGTCATTTTACTTGGAAATCCATTTACTTCTTACTTGAAAGATGAGTGTGAATGAGTAAAGGGAACAGGGTGTGATCCAGGCAGAGGAAACGAATTGCACCAAAGTCTAGGGGCAATAAAGAACGTGGAACAGGCTCGGTGCCTGTGGCTCAAGCGGCTAAGGCGCCAGCCACATACACCTAAGATGGCGGGTTCGAATCCCCAGCCTGGACCCGCCAAACAACAATGATGGCTGCAACCAAAAAAAAAAAAAAAATGGCCGGCGCTGTGGCGGGCGCCCGTGGTCCCAGCTACTTGGGAGGCTGAGGCAGGAGACTCGCTTGAGCCCAGGAGTTGGAGGTTGCTGTGAGCGTGATGCCATGGCACTCTACCCAGGGGGATAGCTTGAGGCTCCATCTCAAAAAAAAAAAAAAAAAAAGTTGGGGTATGTGTACACCATGGAATACTATTCAGTCGTTAAAAAAATGGAGACTTTATAACCTTTCTATTAACCTGGATGAAAGTGGAACACATTATTCTTACTTAGTAAAGCATCACAAGAATGGAGACACATGAATCCTATGTACTCAATTTTGATATGAGGACAATTAATGACTATTAATGACACAGTGGGGCTGGGGGAAGGGGAGAACACAGAAAGAAGGAGGGAGGGGGGAGGTCTTGGTGTGCACCATGCCTTTTGGGGGCAAGACATGATTGTAAGAGAGACTTTACCTAGCAAATGCAATCAGTGTAATCTGGTTTCTTGTGCCCTCAGTGAATCCCCAACAATAAATTAAAAAAGAAATTCTGCAGCTACTGCAAAACGGTGCCACTCATTAGCATTTTTATTTTTTGAAAAACACATTTTCGTTAAATATGTTCTTTTTTATTAACATGTGATAGGTTTATTGCCATTTTTACCTTTTTTGTTTGTTTGTTTTATTTTTAGAGTTAGATTCTGCCTCTGTCACACAGGTTAGAGTGCGGTGATACAATCACAACTCCCTGTAGCCTCAAATTCATGGGTTCAAGGGATCCTCCTGCCTCAGACCACTGAGCCTGAGCCAGTTTATTGCTATTTTTAAATAAGTATTCTTAAATTTTTTCCACTTTAATCTCAAATGTGGTAAATGTCAATATATATCCCACTTGAACAACACCTCTTAAAGAGTGGGACCTTTAAGAGTAGTAAGAAGATCCTCACACCCAAGATCTTGAGAACCACTGGACTTCACCTGAGCTCTCTCTGGACTAGACTTTCTGTCTTTGAATTAACTTCTCTCTCTCTTTCTGGTCTAGATTCTCTTTCTGTCTTTGGTCTAGAACCACCTCTGTCTCTGTCTCTGTCTCTTTGTGTGTCTGTCTCTCGCTCTGTGACTGTCTCTCTCTCTGGACAGACTCACTCTCTTCACTTCTGCCATCTCTTTCTGTGCTTGCCAGCTTTTACCTGTGGCTGTCCACTAGAGGGACCCTGGCAGGGCAGCTTCTAGCATCCCTGGAGGCCATCAGTACCAGCCTGCCTTCCAGACCTCACTGCAGCCCTGGGACTCACCTGCCCCCTGCTCTTCCTGCCAGGAGGCTCCTGGGTGCTGTGCTCCCGTCACATTGCCCCTTTCTGACCCACGCTTCACCGCGTCCCCATCCCATGGCTGAGGGGTTTGTCTCTGGCCACTCTCTGAGTCCTTGATTTTGTTATGAGTGTTGTCTGTGGGTTTGGTTTTGCTATCTGGTCAATCCTTCTGTTCTGTGTGGGATTCCAGGTGCTGAGTTCACTGCTGTCCCCCAAGAAGATGCGTCCCTCATGATGTTCATCCTGTTCCCCTTGGACCAGAGCAACCCCTTTCAGCCTATCTCTGTTCTCTTCATTTTCAGCCAGGTTTATGGAGGTAGAATTTGCACACAGTGAACATCGTCTTTTTTTTTTTTTTTTTTTACAGTTCTTTAAGTTTTGACAAATGTATATGGTCCCATAATGGCCAACACCATCACGACCCAGCTGCTCAGTTCTTCTAGCCCTTTTGTCCATTTGTTCTGTCACTGTGGGGGGTGTTAAAGTCTCAATTGCAATGGGGTGTGTCATTCGTCCTTCCGGACCTGTCAGTTTTTGCTGAGTGTATTTCAGCAGCTCTGTTGTTACAAATGTGTGCACTTTGGTGAGTGACTCCCACTGTCTTCATGGAATGTCCTGGTTCACGCCTGTTAAAACCACTGCTTTGAAGTTTCCTTTTTCTTTTCTTTCTTTCTTTTTCTTTCTTTCTTTTTTTTTTTGTTTTTTGAGACAGAGTCTCACTATGTCACCCTTAGTAGAGTACCCTGGCTTCACAGCTCACAGCAACCTCAAACTCTTGGGTTTAAGCCAGTGGTTCTCAACCTGTGGGTAACAACCCCTTTTTAACAATGAAAATACATTGCGGCATTAGGAAGGTTGAGAACTACTGGCTTAAGCGATTCTCTGATGTCAGCCTCCCTAGTAGCTGGGACTATAGGTGCCCACCACAACACCTAGCTATTTTTTGGCTGTAGTTGTCACTGTTGTTTTTAGCAGGCCAGGCTGGATTCAGACCCACCAACTCCAGTGTATGTGGCTGTTGCCCTACCCACAGAGCTACAGGCATAGAGCCAAAAGTCTCTGTTTTCTGATATTAACATAGTTACTCAGCTTTCTTTTATTAATGCTTGGATGATAGGTATTTTTATACCCTTTTACTTTTAATCTCTTTTTTTTTTGAGACAGAGACTCAAGCTATCCCCCTGGGTAGAGTGCCTGTGGCATCACAGCTCACAGCAACCTCCAACTCCTGGGCTCAAGCGAGTCTCCTGCCTCAGCCTCCCAAGTAGCTGGGACCATGGGCACCCACCACAGCACCCGGCTATTTTTTTTGGTTGCAGCCGTCATTGTTGCTTTGGCGGGCCTGGGCTAGATTCGAACCCGCCACCTTAGGTGTATGTGGCTGGCACCTTAGCCACTAGAGACACAGGCGCCGAGCCTTACTTTTAATCTCTTTTTGAATTGAAAGTGGGTTCTTGTGGACAGCATGTTCTTGGACTTGCTCTTTCATCTAACACAGTCATATGTTCTCAAAAACATTTCTGTCCACGATGGACCATATTCATGATGGTGGTCTCACAAGATTATGATATATGCTGAATAGCCCTTACTTAAAATGCTTTGGCACAGAGTGTTTCATATTCCAGGTGTTTGGATTTGTGATGCTTAGCCTCTGCTCTGCTGTGTTTAGGTGTCTTTAGACACTTGAATACTTCCCATTGTGTGTGCAGTGTAGTCTGTGATGTCCAGGCATGTGGCCTGGGGCCACTGGGCACTGTGGAGCAGTGCAGGCTGTGCCGCTCAGGTTGTGTAAACACCATCTATGATTTCCTACAATAGCAGGGTGACCTGATGACACATTCCTCAGAACAGACTCTGTTATTAAGTGAAATATGATTGATTGATTGTATAGCAGTTTCTGTTTTTAAAATTGGTATGTTTAGATTATCTTCACTGAGTGTAGTTATTAATATTGCTGAGTTACGATCTAACTTTTTTTTTTTTTTGGAGACAGTCTCACTCTGTTGCCCTGGGTACAGTGCCATGGCATTGTAGCTTACAGCAAAGCAACCTCAAACTCTTGGGTTCAAATGATCCTCCTGCCTCAGCCTCCTGACAGGCACCTGCCACAATGCCCAGCTAATCTTTTCTATTTTAGTAGAGACAGGGTCCCCCTTTTGATCAGGCTGGTCTCGAATTCCTGAGCTCAGGGATCCTCCTGCCTTGGTCCTGTAGAGTGCTGGGATTATCGGCCTGAGCCACCACACCCAGCCAAATATAACTACTATTAAGCTTTGTGCTTACATCATCTGTTACCCTCCTTTTTTCTTCCTTTTTTGCCTTCGTTCCTTTGCATATGATGATGTGTCTTTTTTCTCTGGCTGCCTCTAAGATTTTTATCTTTGGTTTTCACTGGTTTAAAAATGATGTGCCTAAGTGTAGTAATTTTGTTTTTTTTGTTTGTTTTGCTTTTTCAGTGGTGATCCTCTGTAGGTTTCTCTGAGCTCCTTGGGTCTTCAGTTTGGCATCTACCGATTCTTGGTCAGGAGTATGTTCTTGCTGAGCCTGCTCTTTTCTTTCTGTCTTCCTTTTCTGGGATTCTGGTTGTACGTGTTAGATTATTTGACATTGTCCTGCAGCTCTTTGATGCTCTGTATTCCCCTCCTTTTTTCATTTCAGGTATAGATAATTTATACTGGCCCTTTTTCAGATGTACTGATTTTTCCTACTCATGAACTAATCAAAGGCATTTGACTTTGTTACTGTGTTTTTTAAATTTCTAGTATTTACATTGACTTTCTTAAAATTCCCAGTCTGTAAAATACAACAATTTAGTCATCTCTAAATCTGCTCTTCTTGATTATTTTTTCTTTTGATAGTGGGTTCAGATTCCTCTAGTCTAAGACTCATTTTCTTTTTTTTTTTGAGACAGAGTCTCACTATGTCGCCCTCAGTAGAGTGCTTTGGCATCACAGCTCACAGCAACCTCCAAATCTTGGGCTTAAGTGATTCTCTTGCTTCAGCCTCCCAAAGTAGCTGGGACTACAGACTCCTGCCACAGTGCCTGGCTATTTTTTGTTGCAGTTGTCATTGTTGTTTAGCTGGCCTGGGCTGGATTCGAACTGGCCAGCCTGGGTATATGTGGCTGGAGCCCTATCCACTGAGCTATGGGTGCCGAGCCTAGTGTAAGACTTCTTAACCTCAGTACTATTGACGTTTTGTATCAAATAATTCTTTGGGGGAGGGGCGTTGTCTCAGTGTTGGGTATTTAGCATCTCTGGCCTCTACCCATTAGATTGCCTAGTGATGAGGACTGTAAATGTCTCCAGATATTGCCAGATGCCCTGGGAAGGTTGAGAGGGGAATTGTACTGGGTGATAATCTGCTCTAGTCTCATCTCGTGCTTAAGTTGGCTGCACGGGGTGGTGGTTGCCATGCTGGGTGGTGACCCCCGGCAGTGGTTCCTCACCACTTCTGCCTCACCTGTGGGTTTCAGCCTTTGGCTTTTTTTGTGTGCCTCTGCCCTGGTGAGGGGCCCTTTTCCATGCTTTTTTCCCCTCATTGTGGTAGGTCACTTCTGTTAGGTCCTCAGTGCAGGCCAGCCTGGTGATGGGGCCTCCTGTCATTCTGGCGCCAGTCCTTAGCAGGCCCTGTGCCCCTGGGTCTGTTCTAGCCCATGGCAGGGAAATGCAGTTTTGGGTCTGGGATGGGTCTGCCTCTGGGTATAGGAGGCCTAAGTGGTCTGCAGGCTTCCTCAAACTACGGCCCGTGAGCCACATGAGGCCTGCCAAGGACATTTATCCGGCCCGCCCGGTGTTTTTGCTGCTGCTGCCTGTCTGCTTAGCAGCCAACTCGTCCCAGGGCCTGCAGTCTGGCCCTCCAACGGTCTGAGGGACAGTAAACTGGCCCCCTGTTTAAAAAGTTTGAGGACTCCTGGTCTCTCTGGAGCGTCCTGGGCCCAGGATTATTTGCTGCCCTCCCCTAGAAGTAGATGGTCTTGATTGAAGCCTTTTCCTCAGTCACAGCAAGTTTTTACCTGTGCCCTAGGCCAGAGGCTTTGTTTTCTCTTCTGGTTACTTTGCTTAGTGAGGGAGGAGGGTCCATGTGGGCTCTAGCAATTCCGGGTTTGCACTGCCCTACCACTTGTGAGGAACTAAGAAGGCCCAGCAAAAAGGGCCGACTTCCTGGGGCTGTGGCTCCTAGCCGCTTGTATGTTTGCTGTGGCAGCATTCTAAGAGCCACATGGTCCACTTGAAATGTACCCCAAAGACAGGGTCTTGCTCTGTCACCCAAGCTGGAGTTGCAGTGGTGCTGTCCAGGCTCACTGCAGCCTTGAACACCTGGGCTCAAGGGATCCTCCTGCCTCTGATTCCCAAGCTGGGATTATGGGTTCTCGTATCATTCCTGTCCAGTTTTTAAATGTTTTGTAGGGACAGAGTCTTGCTGTGTTGCCTAGGCTGGTCTCAAACTCTTGGGCTCAAGCATCTTCCCTTCTCCCACAGTGCTGGGGTCGCAGGTGTGAACCACTATGCTTGTCCTGCTTTATCTCTTTCCTTCCTAGCCCTGACTGGTTTCCATTGCCATTAATTTGAAGGACTCTTTCCAAAACACCACTTCCTTATATTCTCCTGCACTTGGACCCCTCAAGTCCTCAGGTCTCTTCTGTCTCTGTTTTATAGATAGAGACACAGTCACATGCCGTTACCAGTGTTTGTTCCCTAGTTATGTGTTGGTACCCAGACTGTCTTTAAACACACAACCTGGGCGATTCTGACATGATCTAGTTTGGTATTAGTGGCCTTCTTGTTCATTTGACAGGTTGGTCACTAGTGCCACTCAGGCACATCCTGTGGTTGCTGCTCTGTGGATTGTCATGTTGGTTGTTTGTCCTGGCAAATGCTGCATTTTTCAAGATATATTTTTGTACACTCACTTAGGCAAAGTCTTAGAAGAAGAATGTGCATTTGTGAACTCTTGCATTTGTGTTCCCAAATTGTTTGTGGCAACTCACGCGGAGCTCAGTGCTGGTGTGTCAGCTCCTGTAGACCTCAGAGATGGGCCTGCTGAAAGGTGACCCTGCCTGGTCCCAGGCAGGGTGGCAGGAGGGTCACAGGCTTCTTACTCTGCATTTCCTTCATTGCCAGGAAGCACACGTTTTATCATGTGTTTGGGGGACATTTGTGGTTCTTTTGTGAATTGCCATTCAATTCTTTGCTTATTTTTCTGTTGGACTGTTTTGTGTTTCTTATTGGCTGTCAGAGAGCTTTACATACAAACCAGCAAACCTTTGTCTGACACCATGCAGAGCACAGTAGCTTCTGGGGTAACTGTGCCCCTTGCAAACCCTAGTCCTCTGAACCTTCCAGTGGCCATGTTCTCCAAGCAGACTCAAGAGACTCTGCTATCTGAGACCCAGGAGACTCTGCTGTCTGCATCTTGCTCCAGGACCTCGCAGTGTCGAAGGATTTGTTGCCCCATTCCTCACTGGTGGCTTGTGATGGCCTGGGCTGTCCTGCCCAGCACATGTCCTTTTTCTTCAATATGTTTCTCTTGACTTCTCCCAGAGACAAGCAGCTAGTTCTCTGCTTCGGTGCACACGTGCCTGTCTCTCTCAGTGCACTGGTTGTGGTCATGTGCTGGCTGTCTTCTGTGTCTGTGCAGAAGACAGTGGCACCCTGAGACTGTCACTTTTCCTAGTATTGGCAGCAGGTTTGTGCTCAGGACCCCTGTCTGCCTGCAAGGCTCCCTGCTCAGCTCCCTGCTATGTTGGTCAGCTTGCACTTGCTGAGCACCTGCCATGTGCCAGGTACCTCCTAGGGCACAGGGTGGGAAAGCCATGGCCTTGCAGCTCTCACTGACCCCAGTCTTATCTGATTGCAGTTGGGCCGGTGCACCAACAGCGTGGTCAAGTACGAGCTGATGCGCCCATCCAACAAGGCGCCACTCCTGGTGCTGTGTGAAGACCACCGGGGCCGCATGGTGAAGCACCAGTGCTGTCCTGGCTGCGGCTACTTCTGCACAGCGGTAAGAGCCTAGCCTGCCTGGCAGCCTCTTGTGTCCTGTGTAGCGTGCGCATCTAGTCATTAGCACTTGTTCCCACCCTGCCCGTTCTGCTGCAGGGCAGGCCACCGGCTGGTGAGCACACAGCAGACTTGTCCCAATGGCTCATCCCAAGTTGGGGCCCATCCTGAGATCTCCAGCATTTTGCGCGCCCCTCCCCATAGCTGTTGAGCTTTCTTGCCTTAGACCTGCAGCCCCTGTTTCCCTGCTCTACCAGTGAGCTCTGGGCCTTGTAGAGATGAGTAGGACTGTGACCCCGCCCCTCATATCATACAGCTATGAGCATCCTGAGTAGAGTTTCCCTCCTGAGGACAGGTGCATGTGCCATCTTCTGCTGTATCTCCTGGTTTCTTCTGTTCATCAAACATCTGCACTCAACCAGTGCTCAGGGGTCTCCTGAAAATGGGCCTCTTCCCTGTGGAGCACCCTGTGTGAGCGTTGTTGTTTCTCTGTGTCTATGTGACTATCTGCATGAGTGCCCACGTGTGCACCTGTGTGTGTGTACCCATGTGTGTGTTCTTGCTTGTGTGGGGGTCTGCACTTGTGTGCACATGCCCATAGGTGCCCATGTGTATACGTGTTCATACTTGTGTGTGCACGTGCTCATGCCCATGTGATGCCCACAGCTTCACATGCTGTAGTTGCCCTGCTGTCTCTTTGTGGCTGAGGCCAAGAGCTTCCACTTTATGTGGGTTTTTCTTTGAGTTCATACATTTTCTTGTCTTCAAACATCCTTTTTTTGCATCTGCTGAAAAAGAGAGAAGCTACTTTTCTAACTTGCTGCAAGAATGTGCTGTTCTTACTGCTGTGGGTCCCTCCTCTGGCTTCTGTCCCCTGGATTGCCAGACAATATCCTCTTTGGTACCCTGTGCTTAGAGTCTGTCCCTTCTTCAGACCCTAAATGTGGGCTTTTTCAGGGGTTCTTCTTTGGACCTTTTCTTTTCATATAGCCTTTTGCTCAAGTGGAGCAAGGCCGTGGCATGGGGTGTCTTGGGATCAGTCAGGTAACCTCTCCCCTGTTGGGCATCCTCTCAGCAGGAGGCTTGTGGGGGCTGCTTTGCAGAGCAGTGTTTTCCCTTCTCTCCCGCTGGAGATGGAATAGCTAGGACCAGCCCCTGACTGCCAGGCTCACTTACTCAGCCTAGCTAGACACGAGGTATAGCACTGGTTTAAAGTACCTGGTTTATTTTTCTCAATATTAGCCCCAATTTTTAAGAGGTGATTTTCTGACTTCCATTTTTAGGGTAATTTCATGGAGTGTCAACCTGAGAGCAGCATCTCTCACCGTTTCCACAAAGATTGTGCCTCTCGAGTCAATGATGCCAGCTACTGTCCCCACTGCGGGGAGGAGACCTCCAAGGCCAGAGAGGTGACAATAGCGAAGGCAGACACAACCTCCACGGTGACTCCAGTGCTCGGACAGGAGAAAAGCTCGGCCCTGGAGGGCAGGGCTGACACCACCACGGGCAGGTGCTTGATAGGGGCTGTGGCCAGCTCTCCGGGTGTCTCCCTGGAGATGGCTCCATCGTTACTAGTTGCTGATTTCTGCTGTTTTATCCAGCAGTCTTTCAGCTGACTCATGCCCACTGTGAGTTCTGACACTTAAACACTGAAGTCCATTCATTGCCACTTGTATGTAGGTCTCTCTCAGTCACTTGCCTGACTCTGAACCAGCTCTCACATGAGCCTCAGTGCTGAGGTCACAGCGTCCTGCTGCCCGCAGGTGGCTGTGCGCCCAACTCGAGTGCGTGCTGCGGTCTCACTGCACTACTTGGCACTAAGGTTTGAAGGCCTTAGCTGAAGACAAGAAAAAACAGCCTAAAAGAAGTATTGGTATTAGACACATGTAAGTGTCTTCCTGAAAGAATCTGTAGGAACATCTGAAAATTTTTCAGAGCTAAAAGGAGTTAGTAAGCGGATCAGATTAAGGCAGCAGCTGCAGAAGTCAGGTGCCTTATTCCCTACTACCAGTATCCTGCTAGAAAATAAAATGATGGAAAGACACACTTTGAAAACAGCAGCAAAAAACCATACATAAACTGTCCAACAGAAAAAGAGGGAAAGAAACTTAAATGTCACATTGATATTAAAAAAAAAAAACCTGAAACTTCTTTGAGGGTCATTTCAAAGACACTCAAATTGTGGACATATCAGAACTAGCTATGGGAAAGTGTTGATTCCTTCTTCCTGATCTGTACATTTAAGTAAAAATTCCAGTGGAATTTCCTGTGTTGGGGAGGGCATTAGATACATTGAACCTGAAGCTCATTCATGAGACATTTGAACTTGTGGCCTGGAAGTCCTGGAAAAGTTGCCCTCATATTTTAATACATTTCCCTGGAAATTTGATTCTGAGTCCCAGACCATTTCATCCACAGGCTAAGCAGATAATAAGCAAATTGGCAGTTGTTTTCTCTCAGAAAATTAATATATTTAGACAGATTGGAGTAAATCATGTTTTATGCTCTCATTGGTTTCCATCAGAAGGTGGTTTTCTTGACTGCTAAGACTCAGCCTCACTGGTTTCCTCCCCTGCAGTATGGCTGGGCCACCGCTGGACGACAAGCCACATGGCGCAGCCCCCCAGGTGCCTGAGGGCTTAGATCCATCGGGACCTGTTGGGCTGGTTCGGCAGACTCCTGGCCTTCCCCAGGGCCCAGGGAAGGAGACCTTGGAGAGTGCTCTGATCGCCCTGGACTCGGAAAAGTAAGGACTGAGCTACGGTTTCAGAGGTGCCCCAGGGCTGTGTTGGTCAGAGCTGCCTGTTGTGCTCCCTGACGTCACTGTAGTGCTTCTCAGCATTTGATTAATGCTGTTCATGAACAGTTTGTGTATTTTTATACTATTTTGGTAAAGTTTTACAAGTTTTTGTATTCTTTATTGTTCTAAGAGCAAAAGGTGATAACTTTGAAGCCATAAGTGTGTCTAGTCTTTTTTTTTTTAATTTAAATTTTTTTTTATTTTTTTTTTTTTTGAGACAGAGTCTCAAGCTGTCCCCCTGGGTAGAGTGCTGTGGCATCACAGCTCACAGCAACCTCCAACTCCTGGGCTCAAGTGAGTCTCCTGCCTCCGCCTCCCAAGTAGCTGGGACCACAGGCCCCCACCAAAATGCCTGGCTATTTTTTGGTTGCAGCTGTCATTGTTGTTTGGCAGGCCCGGCCTGGATTCGAACCTGCCACCTTAGGTGTATGTGGCTGGCGCCTTAGCCACTTGAGCCACAGTGTGTCTAGTCTTGTTGAGCTCTTAGGAAGTTTCCCCTGGATATTCTTGCACCTTCCTTGAGTGGCCATTTCCCCCCATAGCTCTCCTTATCTGTACAAGGCAAGGGTCAGAGCAGGTGCCCCTTGGCTTACCTGAAAGCTCCTAAATGGTGCTCTTCCCACTTCCCCAGCGGGGCCCTTGTTCTCCTCTGCTCAGGGATCAGATCAGACCCTCACACTGCATCCCTGGAAGGGAAAGCCCAGCCGTCAGCTACCCTTTTGCCTAATGGAAATGTTCTGGTGTTGACACATCCCTTGTGCTGAACCTTCCTCACCCTGGACTCTCCATGTGGCTCCTTCTCTGTCTCTGCAGCCTAGTCTCTGAGCCTGTTTTGCCCATAGTCGCTGCTCCTGACCCTGCCTTTTCCCCACTCCTTAGTTCTCAACTTAAAGAGTCAAGGTTTCAAGGCAAAGTGCCTGTGTTGCTGGCTCCCTCTGCCCAGGCATCTTCTAAACCAGCCAAGGGGCCTTGTGGTACCACCATCAGCACCTCCTTGTGACCGGTCTGCATGCACTGCCCTGGGGCTCCTTTGGCCTCCCTTACCAATCGAGCTGGTGTGTTGTGTAGAGTCTCATGGTGTGTAGCATTCTGATGCTGTGATGGAGAGGACAGCTGTCACTTATGGAGGTGTTTTTATTGTGAGATGCCTTGAGATTAGTGGGTTAGTAGGCATTTGAACCTGGGGCTGACTGGTAGGCAGTACCTAGGCACTTTAAACTCCACCTTCACGTGTACATGTTGGAGCCTGAGCTGACTGCTGTGCTGTGTTTTCCTGCAGACCCAAGAAGCTCCGTTTCCACCCAAAGCAGCTTTACTTCTCCGCCAGGCAGGGGGAGCTACAGAAAGTGCTTCTCATGCTGGGTAAGTTACCCTCCTGACATCCAGCCCTCAGGAGTGGGTGGTTATGGGGGCCCCTTTTCTCATGAGGCCAGTCTCATTTTGTTTTCTGTTTATAGTCTCTGAGTTCTCTAAACAGCACAAGGAAGTTGCCCACTGGTGTGCAGCCTTTTTATGATTAATGTGTTCATATTCAGTTACTCAAGGTTCTAGATTATTCTCCATGAATTTGTAATTTTTTGAATTAAATATGTAATTATTAAAACAAGCAGAGGCCGGGCATGGTGGCTCACACCTATAATCTCAGCACTTGGGAGGCCGAGGTGGGTAGATTGCCTGAGCGTGTCACTGGTTTGAGACCAGCCTGAGCCAGAGCGAGACCTCGTCTCTAAAAATAGCCAAGTGTTACAATTATAAGAGGGACTTTACCTAACAAATGCAATCAGTGTAACCTGGTTTCTTGTACCCTCAAAGAATCCCCAACAATTAAAAAAAAATAACCGGGCATTGTGGTGGGTGCCTGTAGTCTCAGCTACTTGGGAGGCTGAGGCAGATAATCTCTTAAGCCCAAGAGTTTGAGGTTGCTGTGAGCTGTGATGTCACTATACTCTACTGAGAGCAACATAGTAAGGCTCTGTCTCAAAAAAAGGTGTGGGGCAGCACCTGTAGCTCAAGGAGTAGGGTGCTGGCTCCATATAGGGGGTGGCAGGTTCAAGCCTGGCCCTGGCCTAAACTGCAAAAAAAAAAATAGAGATGCAAAAAATAAAATTAGTGAGTCGGGGTCACCTTATGATGTGCCTGTTGATGAAAAGCAGATGTCCTGTCTGTGTGACAAAGGCAGCATTGCTGCAAACAGGTGTGATTTAGTCACATTAGGGCTGGAGTATGTTTCTGCATTTGTATTTTATAATAGATAAATCCACAGATTTAGATTCCCAGTAACAGAAAATATGCTTGGTAAAACCTTCCCCGTGGTCATTGGATCTCTGAGCTTACAGCTCTACACTTGATTTCTCTAGAGTTCATATTCTCTGGGTTGAAAAGGCTGATTAAGAAGCCCTTTACTTGGCTCGGTGCCTATAGCTCAACCGGCTAAGGCGCCAGCCACGTACACCTAAGGTGGCGGGTTCGAATCCCCAGCCCGGACCCGCCAAACAACAATGATGGCTGCAACCAAAAAATAGCCAGGCGTTGTGGCAGGCGCCTG
>CAUYTI010052862.1:0-30753 GCA_963575145.1 Galago senegalensis | reverse complement strand
GAAGCTTCTCATTCTTAAAGAGATTAGTATAACAGGAGAAAAAAAGTGAGCAATTGAAAAAGGTATGGTGATTCCTGGGAGTTAGAAAATCATTCCTAAGAACAAATTAGGGCACAATCACCTTCCTTTCATTTTGTGGGTTAAAATCTTGGCCATTTATAAAATCCTAGTCGTAATAGTAGCATATTTGAGCAAGCTAAAAATCTAAGTTTTTGCCTAGTAGTGTATTTGTAAAATCTTAGAGTAGCAATGAAAATGGGGCTTGGTGGTTTTTTAGTTTGGTAGATGTGTTAATAGTTGGTGCCCTAAGAGGGCTGCACTGGCTGCAGGGGAGATTTCTAGAGACCTGGTAAAAATTCAGGATCTTGGTCCTGCTCCAGCCAGCAAAAAGTGTTTAGATAAAAGATCAAGACTTAGGTGAAGACTTGTTGTTAAACGTATAGATGATACGAAGGTGGAAGAACTAATAAAGAATTTATTTTATATCAAAGTTATATATCAACTTTTAGGACCATGAAAACACCTTGTATGATATTATAATGGTGGATACTATTGTGGTGTCATTACACTTCTGTCCAAACTCACAGAATGTACAACACCAAGAGTGAATCCAAATGTAAACCATGGACTTTGGGTAAAAATGATGTGTCACTGTAGGTTTATGGGTTGTAAAAAATGTGCCATTCTGGTGGGGATACTGATAATATGGAGGACTATGTGTCTACAGAGGTAGGAGGCATATGGAAAACCTCTACTTTCCTCTCAAAATTTTATGCTCTACAAAAAATACAGTCCTTTGAAGAATAAGGGATGGTTGTCAGGGGCTAGGGACAGAAGAGAATGAAGAGTTAATATCTAGTGGATATAGAATTTCAGTTTGGAATAATGCAAAAGTTCTGGAGATGGATGGTGGTGATGGTTGCAAATGTACTTACTGCCATTCAACTGTATACTTAAAACTGGTTAAAATGATAAATCTTATGTTTGTGTAGCTTATCAGAGTGAGAAGAAAAAACAAAGAACAAAACAACCCTGGTTCTTCAGTTTCCTAATAAACAACAACAAAAAGGAAGGTATGAAAAAATTCCCAGCAAACTAGCAGGCTGAAATTTCACAGGGCAGTCCAGTCCTTCATAGGCAGTCCAGTCCTTCACCGTAAATATGGCTTAGTGTGAAACTGAAAATTTTGTACGTGAGAAGATAGATGAGGTGGATAAATGCAGTTAATGGGAAACGTTTCTAAATATTCTGCTCCCGTTTTCTAGAATATGTTTTTAGACCAAGTTGACTTCTTCAAAGGTGTGGTTAACCATTTCTTTGGCTCTCTCACACCTTCATTAAAATTACTCTAATAGGACTCGTAATTACATTCTAAATTTTATAGATCCATGTGTTCCAGCAGATAATTAGTGCTCAAAAAATATTATAGATTGAGTTTGCCACATTATTTAGTGTCTGCCACTCCTTTGTATCGCCCATGCTGCCTTAGTCACAGGGGGTATATGTTACAGCACTTTGCCCTGGGATGTGCTTTCCTCGTATTCAGATTTGCAGAAGTCTTTCAACATCCTAACAAAATATTAGTGAGAACTAATATTCTAAGTCAAACTTGTGGTATTCATTTTTTATAAGTATCCTTAAAGCCATTTGGCAAGATGAGGCTGGTCACCAATTAACGTTTTTCTTGTGCAAATACAATTTATTGCACTCAAACTTTATGGTGATCCTATGTGTATGTGTGTCTATCTATACATGTATATATTTATTTATATTTATATATTTATATAATTCCAATGTCCCGTGTTTTGGAATCAAAAACTCAGGATTCTTTGACATGATCAGTGGCTGAATTCTGTACAAAAGGATGCCAGACAAAAATCAATATGTCCTAAGCCATTTTTCAATAGAGGAATGGCATGGAAGGGAGTTAGGGTACTTTAGCCACTATAAAGGGCTATTATTATCTCCATTTAATCTATAGTTACATAAAGTTAGACTCATTTAATAAGTATAATATGTAGGGTGAGAAGTAAAGTGAGCAGAGAGAGTGGAGGTGATAAACTAGCTTCTTTGTTTATCAGGATTGACAGCTATGGGTCATATCTGATCTTAGGATTTTCTTTCTATGCTTAAATAAATTAAAAACAGTTAATGGCGAAGTATGTACCATCCTTGTTCTGTGTAGCTGTAAAAATGCAAGCAGTTGATATGAAGAAAGGAAACTTCAATGCAGAAGGACAAACACAGCACAAATACATCTCATTTAACAGGCAATAGACAAATTATGGAGATGAAAGATAGATACTGGACATTGTCATTTCCTGGCAAATAGTATCACTGGGTACTATTGGGCCCATCTATCATAGCATTATATTTGTTCCATATTGCATTACATTACTACTTTATTTCACCAAAAGGTCCAAATAAAATTATCTCATATTTCAAATATATAAAACACAAATGCGTGCAAACCAAGTAGAGCCTGTATGAGCTGTTATGGGTAGGAAAGCAAACATATATCCATGGAATGTTTATTTTCTTTTGTCAAGGCTGGATGTGCAATGTGTACTATAGTAAGTGGGCATCTTAGAGTTTCAATCTTAACTTACAGTAAGTGTTCTGTTCTGTTTTGGTAACTTATAAACCTGCAGTGTACATGGAATTCCAGTATAGACACCCAAGGTATTTTTCTTCAAATTACTCTTAACCAATTAGTAGCAAAGACAGCGTTTACTAGATCATGTGTCTTGAGTTAGTTTGGAAAACATGTGTATCTAACATGACCTTCTTTCCTCTTGTTCTTCCTTCTCTCCTCTTTCCTTCCTTCCTCCTTTCTTTCTTCTCTTTCCTTCCTTCCTTCCTTTTTTCCTCCCCTCCTTCCTACTGTGATGGGGGCTGAGAACTTGGTGAAAAAGAAGAGACATGTAAGCAATTATCAGAACACCTTTGGGCCAGTGCTATCCAAAGGTATGCATGGAATTTCAAGAGGGCACTGCCTTAGGAGTGGGTGGGTGTGGTCACAGAGGATTTCTTGAAAGAGGTAATGACTAGGTTGAGTCTTGGAGCCAGTTTGTTATTTTCAGAATATGAATGAAGTGTCAAAGCTATAGAAGGATTTTTCTAAACTTTCTATTCTTTTTTTAAAGTATTGAGGCAAAGAGCTAAAACTTACTTTCATGGCAAAGGTGGATCATCTCATTTCGCTTTTGGTCAACTTTGCTTTTTATCAGAAATACATTTTAAAAATCCCCAGAAGGAGCTGAACTGGTTGTTAGGCTCAGTTATTGAAAAATTAAAAGCCAAGATCTTCTCATATAGACTATTGAGCAAATCTAATGATGTGGTTGGGATACATGTCTCTTGGTCCAATAAGAAGCAGGTGGGGTGGAGGATGGCCTAATTTCAGGTATTTAGAAGATTTTGTCTATAACCATGCAGCTAAGTCTCATTCACAGCATAAAAGGGATTCTGGGGAGGTAGCTTACACTTCAGAAAAGGGAGGAAGATTAACTGAATTTTAATGTCATCTTTATATTACAATAAAGATAGGTATCAACTGTGTGTCCCCACCCACCTTACTTTGGTAGAGTATTGGAGCAGTTGAGGTGAGCAGAGAGGTATGGTAGAAAGATAATGGAAGATTAGTATGACTCACCACAAAATTAAACGCATGACCTTTCATTGCCTATTAAACTTCGAGGACTCACTTTTCTCATCAGTGTCGTGTTGCACGGTGGGGAGACAGATTTGTAATAGATTCACTCTAAGAGCCTGTCCAATTTTAAATTTTTAACTGAATAGCCATAAGATGATTCAATTTAGTTCCTATGTATCTATTGCATGCTTTTCTGTTACAAAATCTTCCATAGATATGAATCTAAACATATATACCTAGAGATGATGTAGAAGGCCTGTTAGATCCTACGGCTAACAAAGATTCACCAATTCTCAGTCTTGTATCCCGTCATGCATTCATGGACCTCAAAACATTCAATTTCAATCTCCTTGTGAAAACCTGCCTTCCATTACTTACCTTCAAGTATTTCCCAACTCAGTCAATTCTCATGTTTCCCCCCAAATTTCAAATGTATTTTTGCCCCCATCCCTTAACGTAGAAATCCCTCAGAGATCCCTTTAATTCAAATTCAGCCCATTTTTCAAGGCCCATAGTAAAGGAATTCAGGAGGCATACCTAATTGCCTCCTCCTGGAAGCTGACAGGGATCTCAGCTCCCCAGAAGTCTACTCCTCTCTTGGAACACTTGCCCACTATTTTATGTTAGATTTCTTTGTCTAAATACCTGTTTCATTACTGACGAGGGGCTGGATCTTATTATTGCCTCTGTTCCCAGAGCTTACCAGTTTATGCTGACAGAACAGGATCACAGAAAAAGTGATATTTTACAATGGACACTCCCACATCACAAAGTCTCAATGCTGCAGATGCTGGCTTAGATGTGAAGAGAAGACAATACTTTTCCACTGCTGGTGAGACTGCAAACTAATGCAACCTTTTGAGAGGGAATTATGAAGAATCCTCAAAGAACTCAAATTATACCTCCCTGCAATCCCATTACTAGGCATCTACCCAGAAGGAAAAAAAAATCATTTTTTCATAAGGATATTTGCACTAGATTGTTTATCGCAGCTTGATTTACAATTGCCAAAATGTGGAAACAACCTAAATTCCCACCAACCCAAGAATGGACTAAGAAGCTGTGATATATATTACCATGGAGTACTATTCAGCCACTAAAAAGACAGAGACTTTACATCTTCCGTACTAACCTGAGTAAAGGTGGAACACATTCTTCTTAGTAAAGCATCACAAAAATGGAGAAGCAAGAATCCAATGTACTCTGATATGAAGGCAGTAGATGAGCTAAATCAAGGGGTAGGTGGGGGAATAAGCAAGTGGGACAGGGGAGGAGGAAGGGGGATGGGAGGTCACAATGTGTGACTCACCTCTTGGGGGTGGTACACAATTATAAGAGGGACTTTGCTTGACAAATGCAATTAGTGTAACCTAATTCTTGGTACCCTCAATGAATCCCAAACAATAAAAAATAAAATAAAATAAACACTTATCCCGAGTGAAAGTCCAAGTCTGCCGTACAAGGATCTCTGTGACCTTCCTCACCCTCTGCTCCCTCTACACTGGCTGTTTTCTGCTCCTAGTACTACTCCAAGTCTCACCCTGCTTTGGTGCACTTATACCAGCTGTTTCCCCACCTACAATGCTCTTCCCCAGACAACAGATCTCTGCTCAGTAAGTCTTCCCTGCGGTCTTCCCTACCAAACTCCCTCTCCCTTACCTCTCTCATTTTCCTCCATAGCACTCACCATCTGACACATTAAGTATTATTTGTTTCCCTAGGCAGAATGAGAACCACAGGAGGGCAGGATCTTTGGTCACGGATTTATCCCCAGTGCTTGGTGTTATGTCTGGTGCATAGTAAGTTTACCATGTCTTCTATCAGTATCTGCTTATTCTTGTCAGTGTGTCTGATGCCTCCCTACAGTCACACCAGCTTGAAAGCCTGTTACTGTCTTCTGGGCCCTGACCTCTACCTGTACAAAGCACAGTCTCTGTTCTATATTGTAGACCTCAGCTTAAGAACCTCTGATCTAGTGAAAGTGAAAGGTGAAGGAGAATAATATCCATAGAACTAATGAGATGTATTAAAAGAAAAGGGAGGCTAAATAGCTGAAGAAAACAATAAACGTATGTGTTTTTTACAGAAGATCTCATAATCAGAATTTGAATGAAGTCCCATTGATTTGTTATTAATCAAAAATATTTTAATTGCAAAGGGCTAATGGCTTGTGTTTAGCTTGGCCACATGATTCAATTGAGATTCAAGTATGCAGGGGAGATTTAGTAAGCAGCGTCCATGAAAAGCATGTTTAGAACTTAAACGTAGCTTTGTAGACTCTATGCTGAAGACGTTCATGTCAATTATATGGTTCATACCTACTCTTTGGATAAGAAAAACTTTGCAATGATCCATTAAATTTTATCTTGATGTTGTAAAAAGGAGTTTAATTTGTATATATTAAAATTTTGTCCAGATTCCATGACTACAAATGGTCCATCTCTGTTATAATGACCATTTTCTGTACTCAGACACATAATGATATGGAAGCACTGGCCTCCTGGCTTCCTTCTCCCTGCTTATGTGTGGGTTGGTTTATTCATTTATTTTCTTTTGGTTTGTTTGTTTTATATACTTTGATAAAAATCTGAAAAAGGCTGTACCCCTTATCAAATGGGTCCTACATAGCCCTGGGTAGTCATATTGTAAAACACAGCGTCAAAGGCTTTGAGGAGATAGGATACATATATGGAGGAGAAGGAAGAGAAGAAGATGATTTTAAATCTGTTCGTTGAACAAATACTCTTTAAGCATCTTCAAAATGCCAGCACTGCCCTAGGCACTGAGAGGATAAAGGTCATTAAAGCACATGTCTTGCTTTTGAGGGAGTCCGTGTCTATGTTTTGAGCCAATATGACTGATGCTTTTGGCAAGAAAAAAAAAAGAAGACAGCAAAGGGCATTGGGTGGAGAAAAGACTAGAAGTTAAGACTTAGGCTTGTTGAATTTGAGATGAGAGCGATACATCTAAATGGTCTTACTGTTCCTTTGAATGAATTGAAAAATCTATGCTCTGTGGGGAAAAAGCAATGAATAATAATGGTAGAGCCGTATAATGTGGATCTGAAGTCTGTTTTCTATTGGAAGTCTACATTTGATACTTTACGATGGGAGAAATTTTTTTTTTTAATTTTCTTTTAAGGTAGGACTTCTTGCCAAGTTTCTGCTTGGGAATTCTGAACTGAACTTCAAACGTTTAGGGGCTTCGATTTTAAAACATTTGGAGTTGTGGCTTCTTGTTCAAGGAAGAAAACCCCTTTGAATACATCAAAGAGCTGTGAAAAAAAAGATACAGTATGTTGACAATTTGTGTGAGGGCATCAAAACCAGAAAAAATTGTCTCTGTAGTACACACACATTTCAAAGTTAGGGGGAAAGGTTTCTGGTGAGACTCCCGGTGCTGTATTAAATCCCAAATACCTGGGAAGTAATTTAACACATTCACTGTACCTAAAATATGACCTGGCTTGCCCAGCAATTTTAAACCAACCCCTAGAAGATGTTTTCTCTGGTGAGTGACCTTTAAATAAATTGTGAGGCTTCTCATTGCTGTGCCCAGGTGAGAAGAATCAGGGAATAGAGACAGGGAGAGAAATCTTCCTTGAACATCAGAAGTCATTTGACCCAGAGTCTTGGTGAAAACTGCTTAAAAATTCAATTTGAATCACAGGGACCTGGATCTTGTGAAGGGATGATGGAAGATTGTCTGTGCTGATTCAAGACCCATTTTCTCCTTAATCCTATTGAGGAGCTGGTAAAAGAAGGTAGGGAGTAAAATCCACCCCTTCGAGGGGGCCAATCTATGATTAAATAAATTCCTGGCAGAGGAGCACGGGAGTTACATTCACATAGACTCCGTCTGGAGTCCCAGCTTCCTTATTTCTGAGCTGGGTCGGGAGGGTTTTCCTAACCTCTTTAGGCCTCTGTTTTCTCATTTGGAAGAGAAAAGCAACCATACCCACCTCACCACCATATTGCTTGAATAAATGAAATATTGGTTATAAAACGCCTAGCAGATTACCTGATGCTTATGAAGAGCCCCAAATCTGATTTCTGTTTCCCCTTGCAACCTTTTTCTTCTTCCAGTTGGGAATTTAAAATAAGCTTAGTCCTAATTTAAGTTAAAGCGAAGATTTCACATCAGGAAGTCAAGGAAGGAAGGTCTATGTGCCGATTCTAGCTGTGGGACTTGTGGCAAGACACTGTCCCTTTGTCACCTCAATTTTCTCACCAATTCATTGAGGGTGAGATTGATGTTCACAAATACTTGAAAACTGGAATAAAATGGTACACTGAACTCCTAGGAGTCCTAGCCTGGAAGAAGCAGATTAGCAGATTGGCCAAAAGTTTGGAGTTTGGAGTTTGACTTCCTAAGTTCCAATACACTCCAAAACTTACTTGCTTTATGACTTTGGCTTGATGACCAAACATCATCGTATCTCAGCTTCCTCATCACAGCATAGGAAGCATCATAATAGTTATGTCTTATAGACAAGAAGGATAAAGAGAGAGTGCGTACAAAGTATTTTGTATGTGCCTGGTGCATAGTTAAGTATTCAATATATATCTTTACTACACCGGAGAACTCTATTGGAAAGCTCACAACTTGTGATGAGAGAATAAAGACTGAATTAGCAGAGAAGTCTCAAAGTGTGAATTTGAACTATTCTGGCCTGGAGATCTCAAATAGACATTTGAGTTTTCTGTTCTGCAGTGGGGTGTAGACTACTGGGTTGTCCAAGTGTTTGAGTACTCTGCTGGAAAAGGCAACAGCTAATCTTGTTATTGGAATTGCTTGCACCTCTGTCTATGGAATTGACCTTGCCTGGAACAGGGAAACCTCTAATCAGGAGCCCTTGGGAAAAGTACTGTGATTGCTCTAATATGGAGTAGTTTCCCTGCAGCTTAAGGATCCTGCTCTACATTAATCATCAAAATCTTCACACACTAAAAATAAAGAGGATCTCAGTTTAACACTGATGTTGGTTAACAAGAGTCTGGTATACTGTGGTTTTAATCCCATCATGCAAATAAATTTAGCCTTGATTCAAACCTGACTTAACCTGCAAGAACTGCTAACCATATCCTCTCGCCACACCCTTTACAAGGGCAGTGGGGTACCTTCAGCAGTGCAATGAATGGTAGACTTAACCCATTGTACGTCTCCTGTTTGCTGGTGTCTAAAAATGCCAAAAAGGGATTCCAAGGAAGGAAATGCCTTCAGCAACCAGCAGTGCGGCCAGAGACAAGAGGATATAGCAGGGCCAGATCAGCACTTTAATGCTAAAAAGATGACAGTGCCCCACCCCTACCTTTGGTGATTATGCACAATTTAAAACAAAAGTAACTAATAAAAGAGATGTAACCAAGTTCAACAAAGTTTTTATTTTTTCATGATGCCTTAAAAATGTGTCAACATATACTGTATCTTTTTCTTTTTTCCCCCACTTTTCTAATTCCTGCTTTTCTGGTTCTCAGAGAACAAGTTATAGTCTGCAATAGGCAATCCAGCCTTGATTATGACCTTGGAATCACAGCATTGAGCGGGTGTGTCTGAGAAATCTGGGAAGTAATTGGCCCTCCCATAGAAAAGGATATAATTAACTAAGCAGATGGATCATCTCTTAAGTGTTTGCTTTTCCCAAAGGAAGGGGCAGAGATTACCTGACAGACCTAAGAGTGATGTAAAGTGAATATGAGTTCTCAGCTCCCATTACTTCAGAATGCTGAACTTTGGAATTAACCTCATTTTTCTTTCTTCTCCTCTCCCCTCACCTTCCTTTCCCTTCAAAAACTATATTATAGGGACAATATACTTTCTGTTTACATAATTTGCTTTTGTACAGTTCAGGTCAAAATTACAAGTGTTCCCTTTACCCAGAATGTGAATCTGCACCTCTTGACTTAAGGTGCAAATTAACTCAACCCCTCTTCCCCCCTCCCACCTGCTTGATTTCTATTGAGTTGTACCTCCACATGTGCACATAAATGTTGATCAGCTACTTCCAAGTTAGTATTGAATACATGTGGCACTTGCTTTTCTATTCTTGTAATACTTTTCTCAGAAGAATGGTCTTCATTTCCATCCAGGTTGTTACAAAAGATACTAGATCATTTTTTTAATGACTGAGCAGTATGCCAAGGTATACATATATCACATTCTATTAATCCACTCATGTATTGATGGGCACTTGAGTTGTTTCCACATTTTTGCAAATATGAATTGTGCTGCTATAAACATGTAAGTGTAAGTGTCCTATTTAGAAAATGTCTTTCTTTAGTTGGGTGTTGTGGCAGGTGTCTGCAGTCCCAATTACTTGGGAGGCTGAGGCAAGAGAATCACTTAAGCCCAAGAGTTTGAGGTTGTTGTGAGCTGTAATGTCATAGCACTCTACTGAGGGTGACATGGTGAGACTCTATCTCAAAAAAAAAAAAAAAAGAAAAAGAAGATCTCTTTTTTTTCCCCCTTGGGTAAATACTTATTAGTTGGTCTGCTTTGAGTTCTTTGAGGAATCTCCATGCTACTTGCCATAGATTCCTACTAACTTGAGTCCTACCAACAGTGTGTAAGTGTTACTTGCTCTCCACAGCTATACCAGCACTTGTTGTTTGGGACATTTTGGGAGGAGCCATTCTCGCTGGACTTAGTGGGCATCTCATTGTGGTTTTGATTCCTATTGATCATTAGGGATGTTGAACATTTTTTCATGTATTTTTTTGCTGTTAGCTTATTTTCATTTGAACCATGAATGTTTGTGTCTTTTGCCCCGTTTTTAATGGGGTTGTCTGATTTTTCCTTGCTGATTTTCTTGAGTTCTTGTAGATTCTGGTTATCAACCATTTATCAGGTGTATAGCATGCAAATATTTTCTCCCACTCTTTAGGTTGTCTATTTACTCTATTGATTATATTCTTGGCTATGCATAAACTTTTTAACTTGTCCCATTTGTTTATTTCTGTTGTTGCTGTGATTGCTTTTTTTGTCTTCTTCATGAATTCTTTCCCTAGGCCAATATCTATGGGTTTTCCCAACATTTTCTTCTACAATTTCCTGCCTTGGGTTTAAGTCTTCTATCCACTGTGAGTTAATTGTTGTGAATGGTCGAGAGGTACAGATTCTGTTTTAGTCTTTTACATGTCCAGTTTTTTCAGCACTATGTATTGAACAGGGATTCTTTTCCACAGTATATGTTTTTATGTACTTTGTCAAAAGTCAGATGAGAATATGAAGATGGGTTCATCTCTGGGTTCTCTGTTCTGATCTGTAGGTCTATGCCTCTGTTTTTGTACCGATACCATGCTGTTTTGATTACTATAGGCTCATAGCATAGCCTGAAGTCTGGTAAAGTGATCCCTCATACTTTGTTCTGATTATACAAGAATGCATTCACTATTTAGTGTTTTTTCTAGTTCCATGGAAAGTGTAATACTATTTTTTCTAACTCTCTGAAAAATGCCACTGGTATTTAACAAGAGTTGCATAGACTCCGTAAATTGCTCTGGGTAGTATAACTATTTAATACTGTTGATTCTGCCACTCTCTGAGCATGATGTGTTTTTCCATCTGTTTGTACCCTCTATAATTTCTTCCTTTAGTGTTTCATAGTTCTCACAATAGAGACTTTTCACCCCCTTTGTTAAGGATATTCCTAGATATTTTATTTTCTTTGTTGCTACTTTGAAAGGTATTGGAATTAACCTCTTAGTTGGTTTCCTTCACTCTGGTCGTATTTATTCTTAATCGATCTTCTACGTTGCTGCCAGAGTGATTTTAAAAAATGTGACCATGAGAATCTTCCATTTACAACACTTTACGTGAAGCTTTGCTATTACCTACATAATAAAGACAAACTCCTTGGCACCTTACGGTTTTTACAACACACTTTCATCCTACCTAGTGAATACTAATTGACGTTATGCTCTAGCCATCCTCAAATGCTCTTTCCAGCCTCTAAATTGGTTCCATTGCTGTTTCTTCCACCCTACTTTCACCCATCTGAAAAATTCCAGTCATTTCTCAGAATACAGCCCAAATATACCTTTCTAAACACAGCCCAAATCAGGGTTGCCTGATACTTTTTTTTTCTTTGAGACAGAGTTTCACTTTGTTGTCCTCAATACAGTGCCGTGGCATCATAGCTCATAGCAACCTCAAACTCTTGGGCTCAAGCAATTCTTTCCTCCACCTCCCAAGTAGCTAGGACTACAGGTGCCTGCCATAATGCTAAGCTATTTTTAGAAATGAGGTCTCACTCTGGCTTAAGCTCGTCTTGAACTCATGAGCTCAGGCAATCCACCCATCTTGGTGTCCCAGAATGCTAGGATTATAAGTGTGAGACATCATGCCTGGCCTATGGTTGCCTGATTCTTCAGGTAGGCTCTGTGTCTCTCTCTTTGTGCCTCCACACATGTGGTTCATACCTCTATGATGGCACTTCTGCTGTGACCTCTCAGACATGGTGGTTTATATATCCATATTTTCTCTGTAGTTATAAATCCCTTGAGAGCAGTGATCAGGCTTTGTTCATTTTGGTACCTTCATTGACTTATACAGAGTCCAGCACAAAGTGGATGCAGAGTAATGTCTGCTGAGTAGACATGGCAACAGCCAATACATTGGCACTCAGACAGTGATGCCGCCTACCTCCATGAAGGCAGAGACCATGTAGCTGGTAATCTGTTGGTTGACTAAATGAGTGAATGAATGACAACTTTGTGAAACTACTGTAAAAACCCAAACAGAAACCATCGAGGCTTTGTGAACAGTGAATGGCTGAGCTTGAGGGTGATGTAGCCTGACTGTGATTGTAATGAGCCCAGTCCCCTGGCTCTGACAGCAGTGTGGCCACATGTGAAGGGCCACAGGAGCCAGCTTTCAGCTGCCTGACTGTCACCCCAGGTAAGGAAAGGGCAGCGTTCCATTGACTGGACGTGTAATGGGGTGAAAGTGAACCTGCTGCTATTTCTTTCACAGCTTGTGAAGACTGTAATGAAACGATCTGAGAGACTTTTTCTCCCTGGTCCTGGAAGAGAGTATCATAAACGTCCAATTTACCACTGATTGTCACATCGGCCCAGGTACTCCACAGCAACAAGTCATTGAAATAGCTGACCAGAGGTGCATGTGTTGAGAGAGCAGCTTAATCTCTTTTATCTCCAGGATTGAGCAGCAAATTAGAAATAATAACAACTACCATTAATTGCACAACGTCTGTGTGTCATACACAGCACTAAAATCTCATTTGATCTCCAAAAATTCCTGCAGATTATCGTCATTTGGGGGAATACAAGGCTTAGTCAGTTTAACTGAGTTTTCCACGACCACTCTGTGTATTAGTTAGTTATCGTATTAAATCGAGGTAACAAACCCCTCAATGTCCCAGTATCTTGGCGCAACAAGGCCCTTAAATCTTGCCCACATCAAATGCCTGCTACAGTGTCTGAGGTTGGCTGTATTCTGCTCCATGTGTTTTTGTTATTTCAGGACCCAGGCTGAAAAATAATCCTAATTTGGATCTATCATTGTCAGGACAGAGAGAAGAGAGCCGTGGCCAAACTCCCAAAGGTATACGCTACTTCAACTCACATTCTGTTGGCCACCAAAGCAAGACATGCGGCCAAGCTCAAAGGCAAGTGGGTAGGAGTGTGTGCTTATCGCATAGTGAGATACTTTGAGCCTCATAGCCATGAATGGGGATGAATAATTGGGGAGAATTACTACGAGCATTAATAAAATCACCTAGTGAGTGGCAGAGTTGTGATTAAAACTGAATTTCCTCCTAACCCCAATTCCATGTTTCCCCACGGTTGCAAGTGATGTGCCATGGGAGACTCACTAGACTTTTATTCACTTTGGTGACAGGAGCCCTTGAGTAAAACTCCTAGGCTTTGATTCCTGGAAGTGCAGGAGAAGAAAGAACTGAAGACCCCACCTTGTCACTTAACAGAACAGGATTGCAAGTGTGTGTCAGTAAAGTCTTGCTCTGTAGTCTGTCAGTGTAATTGGCATGAAAAACTTACTCTCTTTCTGCAGCCCTTATTGCTCTAGTAAATCTCCCACTGTACCTCCCATTACCCCTCACTTAAAGCACCGATTATTCCTTTATTAGAGCTCAGCCACAAGTAGGCCATGAATTTTTATGGCTTTCCCAGATCTCATAAGGCAATGGGAAGCATCCATTTAAACAGAGTCACTAAACTATACCACAGGTTTATGGCCTGATGTAGCATTTCGCTTGTTTAAAAGAAGCCTCACTCACTCACCCCTTTTTTGAACCTTCAGTCTCTTCCTTGAAAGAAAGGGAATTTCAAGTTCCCACTTTTATCCTCCCTGATGGTTACCCTGTGGGATGTGGCCAGGTCATGTAATCTGAATGTTCCACATTAGGAAATCACTTCTACCTAGGGAAAAAAAAATCTTGCAATCCCCTACAGCTCTGGTGGAATGTTTATTCTATTTAATTTATGTGCACCTTTGCTGGGAAATTTATTCACCAAACATTAATTGCATAGCTACTGTATGTCAGAGAATGTGCTAGGCGTGATTATGGGGCCCTCAGCTTCTGGTCCTGCCACTGTGGGCTGCCCCTATAAGGAAAGAAAGAGAGAAGAGAAATAGCTGTTTCCTGAGTGGCAGCAAAGCAATTTCACGTGCATTGTGTTATTTGACAGCGTTTATATCTTTCACCATGGTGTAGAGTCATTTCACTTGGACGGTCTGTAGCTGAAATGTTCTTTAGTTTTGTTTGTAACCTCAATAATAGAGCACAACTACGTGTTTAAATCTAGACACAGAACTTGGCTAATGAGGAAATAAACACAGGCCTCAAAGCAGTTCGGTTTCTGAAAATAACCAATGTATTTGCTATTAGCAAATGCCTTCTAAGAACATCCTGACATCAAGTCAGTACTCTTAGCTTCTACATAATGAGGTTCTTTTCCTTTGGGTTTTTCCCTATAAACTAAAGACGTACATATCCACGTGGGTTTTCACAGATACTTTTGTTTTTTATTTGATTTTATTTTTATTTTAATAGCTTTAGGGGTCCAATTTTTTTTTTGTTGTTGTTACAGGGATGAATTGTGTAGAAGTGAAGTCTTGGCTTTTAGTATCCCCATCACCTGAATGGTGAATTCTGGGCTGATGGATAGTTTTTCATCCTTCAGCACCCTCCTAGCTTCTCAATCTCCAGTGTTCATTATACCACCGGGTAGCCATAGCTTAGCTCCCACTTGTAAGTGATAACACATAATATTTGGTTTTCCATTCCTAAGTCACTGCACTTAAAGACATTGGCCTCTAATTCCACCCTAGTTGCTACAAACGATGTAATTTCATTCTTTTTTTATGTTCAGCATGTCTCGAACCAGATTCACTGTTTCCCTCATTCACATGTGCTTAAACTTACTCATTTTCCAGTTCTCTTGGTCAACGTGAGAGTCGTTTCCCCAGGCACTAGCACTTGTTAGCCGGCAGACGTTCCTGACTCTTCCCCACCCAAGCCATCACTAAGGGCTTCCCTTTTTGCCTCAGCATCTTTCAAATAAGCAGTGTCCACCTCATCTTCACTGCTTCAGCCTTCCCTCATGGGTGTCTCCATCCCCTCTATCCGTGTCTCCAGTCTCACCCTGCCTCATCCCACATCATCAGTATTTCCATAACGATCTTTCTGCATCCAAATTTGATCACGACTCTCCCCTTTATAAAGGCCTTCATCGGTGTGTTCAGCAGAACAACCTTCCCTTTCATCATAGAACAACAACAATCCTTTATTAGTAGATCATCGGTGGTAATAAATGCTTCATTTTCATCCCCCATGTGTGTAATTATACCGCCTAACCCCTCAAAATGCAATCTATGAATCAATCATGTCCACTGACGTGCCTATTTCCTGAAATCATTTTTTATATTCCCAGAAATCATTTTTTATATTCCCATGTATACTATCTTCTTCTGTCCTCCTAGAAAAAGTTATGCCCAGTCTTAAAACCTCAGTCCAAGTCAACATTCCTGAGGACCTTGAGATCTTTTCAGGCAGGACTAAGCATTTTTACCTTTGGGCGTCCATAGGGACTTGAACGTCACTGATTTTTTGTTTCCTGTACTAGACTGCTGTTCAAGGAGCACAGCACCAAGTCATAGAAGACATTTTGTTCTTTTGTCTCATTCGATCACCAGGCGGGTCACATCATCCCATTTTACAGACAATGAACAGTTCTACCTTGTGTAATATTGTGCACTTAGGAAGTAGAAGCCCAGAGGTCCATAGCAGGTGCCCCCCTGTCACATGCTGTCTGCTCATACACTTCTTTACTGTCTCAACAGCAGCAGGAGGGGCTCGGCAGAGGGATCCGGCTGGAAGGCCAATCTAGTACATTTGCCTTCCAGCCGCATTTTCAGGGCAAGAGCAGGAGTTGTATTTGGCGTGTGCTATGCATCATTAAGAATCGTAACATTTTCTGAAGCTATTTTTATTCATGTCATATAAGATTGAGAAAATCTGAGTAGTTGTCTATATCAAAAGACACATTATCATCATTACAGTCTTTTTTTTTTTTGAAATGAGGTTTAGGGACTGATTGGAGATTGTGGGGAGGAGCCTTCGCCTGTCTTTCCTGGGGGCTGCTAGCAGCCTTAGTGCTTTGCTAGGCATAAATTAGAAGCTCAGCCTAAGCCTTATAAGTTTAGCCCCAGCAGAAATGCTTTTACACATTAGTGCTCAAAGTTCTGGTTTCAGGTTGATTGTAGGTGGGTATAAGATGTGTCTTAACCTCTTAGAAGATTAGGTGCACCTTCCTAACCTAAAAAGGTGGTTCTGGTTTGTCTGGTCTGCTCTCCATTGCCCTCTGAATAAAGGCTCATATATGACAAATATTTAGAGCTAAAGAATTGTTTCCCCAAAAGATGTGCTAACCTTCCTTAATCCCAGTGAGAATTAGGGAATCCAGTAGTTCCCAAGCATAGGCTATGAATCAGAATTATCTGGTAGACATAAGAAGGATACTGACTCATGGAGACCAAGAAATTCTGATCAAAAGACCTGGAGAGGGGGTGAGGGATCTGTTGATGGCAGAACTGCTTGATACCCAGGCCCTCTGTGCTGCGCTGATTCTCACAATTGGCCTCAAACAATTTTAACCTGAGGTATATATTCCCTGCTCCCAGCACCCTCAGTGCCAGGCTGAAGAGGCTTTCTTCTAATCTCTGGCATGTGTAGATAAGATGATGTATGCCTTGAAAGCTTGGCATCTTTTCTCCTCTGACCTGAGGGTGCTCAGTCTGGAGAAATGTGGGCCCTGACTCTGAAGCAGCTCACCTCCCTCCCTGCCCCCACCCTCTGCTTTCCATGTACTTGGCTGGCACTGTTTCCATCTGTGTCTGTGGGCATGTAAATGGGATCCTGGATCCACAGGGAAGACATCATCTCAGGTGTTTATGGGTCAGCAGAGCACTGACTGGGAAACTAGGATGTTCTAGGAAGTAGATTTGCACGAGGGCACTGAGAGTTGGTGGCGCAGCCTGAATGAGTCCAAGAGGCTGGACTCAGCCCAGGGCTTGTTCCACTTGTGCCCACGCCTACAATGAGCCCTAGAAAGACAGCCCCTGTCCCAGCTCCTAGAGTAAGGAACACAAACCATGAGATTAGAGTGATGACTGCATATTAAAAATCTGCCCTTTGTCTGTCTTTGAACAGATCCACTGCTCATGCTTCCATTATTAGGACAGAAACTTCCCAGGAGAGGGACAAGAGGAAAATGAGGAGGATTCAAGGTGGCTCTATATTGGCTCTAAATTCTTTTTTATACATATATTTCACGTTAACATGAACCTACTTAGATCCTCTGCAGCTTTAGTGAATTTCAAACACAACTGATTTATGCCACTTTCTCTAAGTGGCATTCTAATGGGTCCACAAGAGGAAAATAAAATATTTAATAAAATAAAATGTGACAAATGAACTCTTTGAGCGAAACAAGCGCGTGATCAGGGCGCGTTGCAGATGCAGCAGAAGGAGGAAGGAGGTTCTGAGAGCTGGAAAGAGGCCGAGGTGAACATTGTGATGGGTTTTGAGATTTAAAAAAAAAAAAAAAGTTAAATTGGAGGGATTCAACCATATTATACATAATCTGATGTCTCCATGTATACATTTCATCTTCACTCGAGATCCTTTTGTCGCTTCTCATTTGCTGCAGTGGGAGCAGGGTTCCCTATTATGTAAATAAGGGAATGAGACAGATGGTACCACAAAGCAATGAATTCATTTGGGGGGAGGGCTTTAATTATGGATGGGTGGGCCCGGCTGTGTTTTGGGTTCAGCAAACGTCCCAAACGTTATGGGATTGGCAAAGCCCCAGATGCAGTTTTCCAGGCACATTTAAAAATCCTGTCATATTTTCAGGGGAATTGAAGTTGGGAATTGAACTTGTTCTTTATTAAATTCCTCAAGTTGCTGGCCCTGATATGTAGCCTTCGAAATGGTGGAGGAATTTGAGCAGTGTTTTTAGGAGTTGGTCTACAATTGTTTTCAAGACTGAGATACCTCGTAGGTACTATTCATGTTTTGACTAATGTTTTTCAGTGATTATTAAAGAAATTGAAGACCCAGGTTACTATGAGAAAAATTAAAATTATTTATAGTTCCAGGGTGTGCTTGCTATGAATTTGTTAGTCTATTTAATTGTAGTATTTTTTTTGTGGACTTATTGTATGCAATTCAAACTATGCTATACTTACAATTTTTATGTCTTGTTTGTTCATTTAATACTGTATGACAATTATTTCTCTATATCACTATTTATTCATAATGTTTGTGAACATATAACAGTTTGTTAATTTTACGATTTAGTCACTTGCAAAAATTGAAAAAAAAATTAGTGAACCTTTATTTCACCTGGAGTAGTAGTACAAACTAAACCTTTAGATGGTCCGAGTTTTGTTTATAACCTTGGTCAATGAAATTTGTTTGGTAGAAACAGAGGCATGGAATAATCAGAAATGGCTATGGGGATTATAGGAGTGCTATTTAAGGTCAGTGTTGATGGTGAATTGAATAAAGTCCTTTGGCAAGTTCACAGTCAAAGATAGAAGCTCAAAGAGAGACACAAGGCAGGCTGAGCTGAGGACGCAGCACACACAAAGGACTTAGAGCTGTGGGTATTATTACATAAAAAGCAAAATGCAAGTTAGGTGAAAACTTGAGAAAGCAGAATGACCATTAGCATTTGTGAATTTAGTATCCATGGATTCAACTATTCACGGGAGACCTCGCCCGGCCAGGATATGGGGTGATTTATCATTTTGCTGCAATAGCCTTTTGAATCACACGGGTTTGTAAGGCTTGCGTTTTGACTAAGCCACTCGATCTGTGAATCTAGCCAACCACCCAGCTTTTGTGTTTCAATCAGTTTTGTGGTTCCACACTTTTGGACACGAACTTAGTAATTCTCAATTCTCATAATGTGATAAATTGTGTTTCTTTGTAAAAACAAAACAAAACAAAACAAAAACCCAACTAGCTAAGGGAAGAACATCAACTGCAAGAGCTGGTGCTGAAAGGGAATAGAAAATAAGAAGCCTCAGAGACAGTCCCTTGCCAGCAAGCTGAACCCTTGGATTCATTAAGGCCTGGAATGCCGCACTTGGCAGTATCTGGCTCTATGACACAAACGAGTCCACCAGATGCTCTTTACAGCATTAAGAAAAAGATATTTGTGATTCCACTTCAGGCAGCACTTTAGTCTGTGCAAATACTGCTCATTAGGTAAATTATTAAAGTGCAAGTTAAATGGTTCAGTTTTTCATTACCTCTTTTTCTGGGAGAAATTATATTAGAGTGATATTTGTGAATATGCTGATTCACTAAGACCTTGGATGTGTTAAGGATTCATCTTAACCTAATCTCTTTTCTTGAGAACTTGCAGAGTGAGTCAGTTTCAACTCTGACGAATTCTGCCTTCTCTGTAAATTCCAGAGAAGTGAGGTAGGATGAGAATAACCTGTTGAGGATGGAACAAAGAATTTACTATGCAAGATGTGATTGGTATGGACCAGTGAGTCACATCTTAGATGGGCAAGGGAAAGTTGCTAAATTTGAGAGGTGAATGAACCTGTCACTAACGGGGTGACAAGAGGGGGTTCATTTTAAGCCAACCATGCAAATTTGCTTTGGCCTTGTATTGGAGATCCACAGAAAGGCTAGGCCTAAAAGAAATCATGCTGAAGTCAATATTAAAAAGCAATAAAAATGGAAACAATTGCCCATAGAATACCTAGCCCTGAATAATCACAGGTAAGACTGTGGAGGAGACAAACTTAGCTTCTAAAGCAGGTGTCCTCAAACTACGGCCCGCAGGCCACATGTAGCCCGCCTAGGACATTTATCTGGCCCGCCAGGTATTTTTGCCTCCACTGCCTGTCCTGCTTAGCAGTTGACTTGTCCTGGGGCCTGCAGTTAGGCCCTCCAATGGTCTGAGGGAACTGGCCCCCTGTTTAAAAAGTTTGAGGACCCCCTGTTCTAAAGTCTCTTTTCTGAGATGAGTCCAATAGACCGAGGATGAAACCCAGCTCTGCTCCTTCCAGCTTATTCTACCTTGTTTGCTTTGCCTCTCTGAGCCTCAGTGACTCATCTGCAAATGAGAGGCAGTCCAATTGACCTTGCATGGTTTGGAAGGTGATGCATCACGCTTACTATCCACTTACCCCTGATATCAGAGGGAAAGGTGCCTGCTCCTCTGGAAGGACCTGAGAGTTACCTGCAAACTGGTCAAAGTTGGTACTCACTTTTGTTTCCTATGAAGCATAAGGTGCTCACAAGTCTAGGCACTATCCAGCCCCAGCATTCTCTCCAGCCTGGCCTACCACCTCTACCCTTACCCTGTGAACTTCAGCCTCATTAACCTTCTTCCTAATCCCCACCTACCTCAAGGCCTCCACCCACGCTGCTCCATCTGCTTCCCTGCCAGTCACCACCACTTCCCAGACTTCTACCTACTCAGCTCCTTCTCACCCTTCTGACCTTAGCTCAGGCTTCACTGGCCTTTGTGCTAGGCTCTTTAAGAACTATGCTATTTTCCTGCAGAAGCACTTAGCCCAGCTTTTGCAAACTCAGCCTCCCTCATTAGATGCTAAATTTCATGTGTTCAAGGGCCATTTTGATTTCTGCCCATCATTGGAATACCAACACTTTGTGTGATACTCTGTAACTGTTGAATAAAAAAATGAAGCTTAAAAAGTCATGCTAACATACATTTTCAAATAGTTGTTTGAAATAAAAATGCGCTATCCAAAATAATCATCACTGGTCCCACCAGGAAGTTGTGTTGTGCTTTGCCTTCCCAGATACTGATTCACTGCTACGGGCACCAGACTGTGTATGCTTCCTCCAATTGGTGAAAAGGGAAAAGACACTGAAACATCGATAGCTACAGTTATGTTTATTATTTTTTTGCTTTCTTCTCCCCCAGCATCAGGTGGTTACTAGGAACTATGTCCTTGAGTTATGTAAGAGTTATCTTACCCTCTTGTTGAGGCCATTATCATCTTTAAATAATAGGCCTTCCTGAATCTTTCTTTCAGATAGAGGCTAAGTCCTTAGAGTGAATTCACTTCAATGATAAATATGCAAGGATGGTTCCTGTTGAAAGGACATTCTTCTCTGGATAGAGCCAACAAACAAGCCACTTCCTCTTAGATTTCAACTTAATAACCCCTGGTTCAAATTGTCATGGTTGTAAGGAAGTGACCTCAGTTGACTTAGGAATTTTTCTGTCTGGATTTAAAGTTAAGAAAACTTAAATTTCTCTTTAAATTTCTTAAAAATTATACAAATAATTTTCCCAAGATGAGCCTTCTTATTTTATCGTGTGCTCTCCTTTGGCCTTAGAAAGAGACAGGAAATACTTTTGCCTTAGTGGAAAGCAATCTTTGTCTTCCACCAAATTTCTTAAAGAATTCTCAAAAAAAGGTAAGAGCTCAGACAGAAAGTGAACAAAATAATAGACAAATGCCCACTGATGCTCTTCTATCTTTCAAATGCTTTTCAAACCTATTTTATGGGAGCCTTTCTTTCTTGAATAAAGCTTTTCAAACTATTGAAATACTGCACATATGTTTTGTTATAGGAAATATCGTAGCATAAGGACTATGAGTGTGGTCTCTGAATTGGCCCCCCAATCTGATTTTTTTGTTAGCCTTTGAATGTCTCCATTTTTTTATCTGAAAAATGGGATTATAATAAGACCATCTTAGAGGATCGTGAAAAATCACAGATTTGGGCTAAAGTAATGGTGCTCTATTAGAGATGCCTGTTTCTTAAATGGTCTTCAAAGGTAATGATGGAGGCAAACCTGGGATTCAAGTGCAAGTCTGACCATCCTGGGATAAACAGTCATAAAAGTAGGTGAAAGAATTGGGAACTACTCTTTGAGGGGAAAAAAACAAAATGCCTTTCTTTCTAATTTATCAAACTTTATTTATATCTGAGTTTAGTCTCTTCCTAACTAAGAATTACTTTGTTTGTTTGTTTGTTTTTTAGAGACAGGCTGGAGTGCACTGGCACAATCATATGATCACAGCTCACTGTAGTCTTCAACTCCTAGGCTCAGGGTATCCTCCCATCTCAGCCTCCTACCCCAGCTTCTCAAATAGCTAGGATTATAGGTGCACACTGCCACACCCAGTTATTTATGTTTTTATTTTTTGTAGAGACAGCATCTCACTATGTTGTTCAGGTTGGTCTTGAACTGTTGGCCTCAAGGAATCCTCCTGCCTGGGCTTCCCAAAATGTTAGGATTATAGGCATGAGTCACTATACCCAGCCCCTACAAGCTACTTCTGATAAAGGAAGACAATAATTTATTTCTATATAATACTGTAGGAAACATCCATGTATTTAACATTTTTCTTCTTCATATGAATAATTTTTCCTAATTTATTAAAGGGAAATGATATCGTGTCTTCATTTTTTAAGTTGGATATCCATTTGACTAAATAATATGCGGTTATTACAATAATCACTATGAATACATAGCAAAGTGAAATTTATATGTTAATGGTTCACTTGGAAAACATTTACTGAGGTCCCACTCTCTATTAGGCCCTGTGCTAGGCTCTGAGGATGAGAACATGAAACATGGCTCCTGATAGAAACAATTTACATGAAAGAGCAAGTAAGTAAACAGTCAAGTGACAATAAATGCTCTCAGAGAAACAAGGCTAGGGGTGAAGAGACTCAAGGAAAGTGTTCCTGAGGAGGCTGATGGCTGAATGCTCTTTAAGGACAAAGTATATTTGCCAGGCCATTGGGTAGAGGAAGTCAGCTTGTAATAAGGGAGACTTGCAGTGAAACTTGGGAGATCAAGGTTGTGTTCCGAAACATCTTAAGTGATTGGAAGAAAGATGAGGATGAAGACCTAGGCATAATCTAATCACAAAGGTGAGGAGTGACGCTGCTACACTGAAGGTTGCGAGAAGCTATTAGAATGTTTTAATTCAGGAAACCACATGGACTGATTTGCAATTTTGAGAACCCCTCCTAACAATAACCCCTTCAACCTCTTCTTGCAGAGGAAGAAGATAGGAGAGATGGTGAAGTTAGGGAATTCATAAATTAAATGGTGTAATCCTGTTGAGAAAGAGGAAAGGACTTGGGTATCGTATCATACTGTATGTTAGCTTGTGTTTTTCCTCTCTTACGTAATGGAAAGAAGTAGCCCATTTTTTGATAGGCTCATTCTTTAGCTATGCTATTGCTCTTAAAACTGCTCTGCAAAGGAAAGAGAAGGGACAAGGACTTAGAGAGCATTTCTTAGAAATCAAGCACTGTGCCAGTTGCTTTTGCGTATTAATACCATTTTAAGACAAGGTGTACCTTCTAACCATTTCCAGCTGAAGAAGCCCTGAACTGCACTGGTTTGGGATATATTCCCTTCTATTTGATATTTTGAAAGTGGAATCTGCATTGAGTTCAAAACTTTGGAATACCATTGGAACAGCACTAATTCTGCCCAATTTTATTTTTATTCCTTGTCTCCACTCCTCAAACCATGCATTTGTGTTATTTATCATTCATACCAACTCTATACTATAAGGGTCCATGCCAGAATCACACTCTCTAATTCCTTTTTGCTTGGCGGATCCCCTATGCATAGCTTAGCCAATGGATTTGAGTGGAGGTGAGTCCAAACATTTCAGAATTTGATCATTTAATTGTTACTGTGAGATATTCTAAGTCTCTCTCTTTGCTGAGCCCTGTTACTATGATAGCCTGAGCCTTGAGGATGATGATGCTAGAGCAAACCTCCAAGCTGATCCACAGTGCCCATGTCTCATGTCAACAGTGAGTAATGACTATTGATTATTTTAATGCAGAATTTCTCAATCACAGTCTAGCTAGTCATACTTGGGGAGTGGATAATTCTTCCTTGGGGGTGGAGGAAGGTGGGAGAGGACTCCTACATTTAGGATTGTGAGCAGTATTCCTGACATTTATTCACTTGTTGCCAGTAGTACCTCCTTCCCAGGTTGTGACAACCCAAACTGCCTTCAGACATTGCCAAATGCTCCCCACGGGGAAAATTGATCCTGGATGAGAACAACTATTTTGAGCCACTGAGATTTTGATCCATTAGATCAAAAGGACTGGTGCCTACCCCAATCCCTTGCTTTCTTCTTTTACTCCTCCCCTTGTAAGATTAATTTTCCTTATATACTCTTGATCTGTGAAACATTATGTTTTCTATCCTAACACTTCTTGACCTTTTAAAAAATGTATTTAAAGCTGTCATTCAGTTCAAATGCTATTACAATTTGTCTTTTCATGATCCCCACTCAACCTAGACAAAATGATTTCTAATAATAAAAGTGTCCCTGGGCAACAGTTGTCATTAAAACAAGTAGGAAATTTTTTGATTGCATCCCCGTTTAGTTTATTGACAATTCCCTGATTGCTAATACCAACTGGTTCATTTTAGTTCAATTGAGGAGCTACACAGGGTAAGCAAAACACTGAGGAGGAAGGCTCTTGTTCTCAATGAGTTTGCAAACCAGTTGGGTGGGGAGTAAGTATTCCTAAGAAAATATAAATCATAATACACTCCGTGCATATTTTACCATATATGTGAAATGTTTAACTGGTGCCTGGCATATAGTAAGTACTCAATAAATAGTAGCCATTATTGTTATAAATGCTATAGCTTTCATACCAATTTAAAAATAAGGTTGAAATTCCTGATTTATGTTCATGTTTCTTACGCTACAATGTAAACTCTTCAAGCATCATGTCTTACTCAGGATTGAATTCTCCATGTTTGGTACTCTTGGTACAAGGAAGATATTTAAAAAATATTGCATGAACAAATGTGAGTTAAGGTCAAAGTGGAAGTATATAAAGAATTGAATCTAAGTGAAAATTTTTTCTACTTAGAAAATCACAATTTCCACAGTGGGTTATTTTGTTTGTTTCTTTTTAGGAATAAATAGTACCAGCAGTAAAGTATAAAGTCAATGAACTGAGACTTTGGGTCTAAAGGCCTACATGCGAGTCTTAGCTCTACCACCTACAAACTGGGCAGACAAACATAATCTTTCAGACCCTCTGCTTCTTTACCTGTAAAGTGATAATTATTAATAATACCTATTCTGTATACACCATGGAGGTCTTATAAGCATCTCTATGATGTATATAAAAGCAGAGAATGAAACACCATTAATGTGAAGTGTGTGATTGTTACCAGTTCACAGGTGCCAATCAGAAGAAGTTCCTAGAAACTAAGCAAATGTCTAGCTGAGCATCTGGAACTAGGTCTGTAGAGATCTACGCAAATGACTTTTATTTCATACCTGGGCAACTAAGAGTAAGATGCCAAAATACAAGAATATATGTATTGGCTTAAAAGTAATAGCAAAGTAGAGTCTACTCATTGGTGTCAGTGAGGAGTGCCTAGGATTAGATAACCAGCTTGTGGTTCACTACAGAATCTAAGCCTGCCCACCATGGACAAGCAGGGAAGTTGAGGTGTCCTGCTATCCTGGTATGATTTTCTTCCTGCCTGAGGCCATCCTGACTAGGGGTGTGCTCCAAGCCAATTTTTTGCCCCCATCTGAGGGAACATCACAGATGGCTTATTAGGAAGGAAAAAAAATCATACGGTGAAAATATTAGGAATGACACGCAATTGGAGTTGTCTTTTGGGGTACCTTTTGGATATTGAAAGGTAGACAAAAAGATGTGAACCTGGGATGGGAAAAAATGAGGTGGAATCATCATCTTCATAGCCATAGAGGAGGCTTTTCCCACAAAAAATAAGCCACAGAAAATGAGAAAGATTCCCAAATATGAGTAAGATAAAGAGAATTTTAAGAGAAGGAGCTGATTTGGGTGGTTTAGTGACATCCCATAGTTTTCTTCAGGTCTAATATGGCCAATCAAGAGACAGTCTGTGGTTAAAAGGTTTGTAAAACACTGCCTGAGAGTCTCCTAAAACCCACTGACAACCTTTCCCTCCAATGGTCTGCGGTGATGGCAAATGACACACTTAAATGATGAAAGACTTGATTGTGATCCCTAAATATTTGACAGCCTCACATTGAAGATGGAAGAGATTGGCTTTGATGGCTCCAGAGAAAGGAATTCAGGCTAAGGAGAGGTAGATTTTAGCTCAATGTAAATGGTATCTTTCTAAAATTGAAGGTGCTCTGAAAATTGAATGAGCTGCCTGATGCGGTGATGTTTCTTCTGTTTCTGTAAGTGCTTGTGTAGAAGGTAGATAAATGTCCATTTATCTACTGTGGGTGAGAGCTAGACTATAAATCCTTTCCAATTCAACATTCCTATCCCTTTAGTCCTATCTTCCACCCAGCAGAGGAATTTTTCCTCCATAACATCCTTGAAAACAGAGCCCTCTGAGCCAATTTTTAATTTTTTTTGAGTGTTTATTTGTTAAGTGTGCATGTTACTAACTATAGCTTGATTTTATTGAATCTACAATCCACTGATTACTAGAATGACTTTTTTGGAGAGGATAGAGGGATGATTTCCAGATTGCAGGCAGAAAACCTTATTCAATCAAAAACTGGTAGGAAGAATATCCTTCAGTTGGAGACCTTGCTGGGAAAGCTTCAAGTTCTAGCACTAATGTTTCTGTTTTGTCTTTTATTAAAGATACAGAAATTGTTGTCTACTGAAGGTGTTAATGTTCAGCACTTTATAATTGGCAGTCTTTCCACATTTAAAAAATTCTATTTAGACTTCAGAAAAGCTGAACTATTCTCCCATTTCACAGGGGCACACACTTAGAAAATAATAGATATAGAAACTTTTTGTTTATGTGCTGGGACTCTGCTAAAGACTTGACATGCTTTACTTCTAACTCCATGGTACCTGTACATTTTCATTTTATTCCCAGGAAGCTGAGGCTCAGAAAAGTAACAGAGAACAAGGGGTAAAGCAGCAAGTCTTAATAAATTGGGTTACCACTAGCAGAACAAAAGGTCAAATACTCAGTCAAAGAATATAAGACATGAGAGTTCAGGGTTCATTCAACACTCAACAAACATAAGTGTAACACTGTTTCTGGCCTCAAGGAGCTCACGGTCTAGGAGGTCCTGGGTCACAAGTCTGCCTTTTGGCCTATGGACTTGAGCAACCAGCCCAGGAATTTATCTAATGTATTCAATGAAATCCAGACAATAACCTCACAAGATGGATAAATAGAGATTAAAGACTTGCCAAAGGCTACACATTTTCTATGCAGCAAAACTTGAACCTGTAGCAATTCTACTGAGATTGAAAGTTTCATGTTTTTCCAGTTGCTGAACTTAGCTGAAGCTTCAGCTCAATACATTTTATTATTCTCCTACTTCCTTGACATTCTGCCTATAAAGGCTACTTCCACATTTCCCTCACCTCTCAAAAGCACACATTTTTAACAAATGAAGTTACCAGTTACTTTTCAGGATGATTTCTTGTCATTGCCTACATGCTGTCTCAGAATGCCTCTTTCCTTACCCGTGCTGGACTCCTTCTCCTTCCCCTCCTTTCAGAAGAAGCCTCGTGTCTTTATCCTTCAACAAACTTTCCTTCCAGGTTTGGTACAGATTAGACTAAAGGGAGAACATAAGAAGGAGGCCCACTGACTGGAAGGGACTCTACTGTCAGCTTCTGGGGATACTGGGTCGTCTTCCCATTAGAGCAACTTTCATTGTTTTTTAGATGTTTTTCTCTTTAAAGAGAACTCATTGTATCTAATTTAACTAATTTAATTTCTAGTAATAACCCTTAGGTGCTATTATTTCTTCATCATACAATGAAAAAAACCCCAAAACTTGGAGAAATTAAAAAAATCTAGCCCAGGAAAATAAGTAATAGAGTCAAGATTGGGCCCTAAATCTATTAGAATCTGATGAATGCTCTAAACAGTGGTCTCCCTGCTTGAAGTCCCTTTGCTATAAAACAAGTGAGTTATGTCAATCAGCTGATTGATAGCACTATTGATTTCTAATAATATTTTTTCTAGAAAAATGATATGGGGAAAGAGCAGCTTTTAGTGTATTTTTTTGAGTTCAAATGTGTATTTATGTATATTTACATAATATATATGTATTTATTTAATATATACATATTATTATAAAGTCAATCAAAATATTTCAGCGTTATATGTCAGCAAACATAATTTTGAAATCCAGGGGTTACAGATGATAATTTATATCCAAATCCAATGATTCTAGTGCTTTGTTTTGGTTTGGTGGCCTAAAAGTTCTGATTCACATAAAGTTAATCATTCTCAATGATGAAACTTACTCTTTCATTAATAATTTGAGAAGATGGAAAAAGAAACAGTAGAATATTTCGATCTCAGGGTAGACTCACTAACATCTAGTAGCCGCTCCCTTTTATTACCTGGTGTTGCATTTGGGGAGTGTTCATAAGCAGGTTTCCACACAGCTGGTTGAAGTATCTTTGGCAGGAGACACTTTTCAAATATACCTGATAACAATACAGGGTGTCTGTAAAGTTCCTGCACACTTCTAAATAGCACACGGTTTCAAATTGCACAGGAACTTTATGGACACCCTATAGAAGAGTTCTTAGTGATTTCATTAAAAACCAAAAAACCTCAGACGCCTCAGCACCTCTGTCATTTTTCAAGGCAATACAAAACTACTTTGTTTTCCATTCAGTAGAAATTGCAAGTTTCGCTTTCTTGGCTGACACCTTATTTGCAATTATAAGCATGAAAATATGAGGATTCTGAAAAGCTGTTGTGTTTTTAGTAGCTACTTAATAAGTGGAGTTCCTTCACTGACACACACAATTATTTTCTCCCTTAAAATCTTTGAAATGTTTGTACTAACACCTTGCCTTCAGTTAATCATAAAAAACTTTCTTAAAAAAGGCTATTCTGGAATGTACTGCACACGTCATTGCCAACTACTCTGAGCACTTATAGTCCTAGGTCTGCATCTTAGTACAACTGATGACTTATGTGGCCTGATCCAACACTGTCTGGAAAGATGTTTATGTCTTTGTAAGAAGTTAACACCTCATGTTTGACTATACCAAAAACAGTCATCAGACTCCCTGAACACATTGTGGTGATGGCACTAAGGTGAGCTGCACTCCTACACTTTATCCAGACCTTATCTTCATGCCATCTGGATAGATAGATGTTATTACACTTTGGCCAGTTTAATGTAAGACCTTTTTTTTTGTTTTCATCTGCATGACCTCAGCATAGAAAAATAAGAATCACAATCTAGAGCCACAATGTTAGTAGTAAAGTCCACCAACTATTTTACAGAAAGACAGCTTTCATTAATCCATTCTGTATTTTGGATTTTAAGATGCTCATGTCCCTCTAGACACATCAACAGATAATGGTCCCAAATAAACTCCAGGACTTTCCCAAATAGAATTTGAAAACTCCACAAGATAAGATAATTTTCAAGTTTTGTCCCAGTCCTAGCTTTCTACCTTTATGGCCATTTTACTGTGATCACATTACTTCCCTCTTTTTTTTTTTTTTTTTTTCAGTTTTTTGCCCGGGCTGGGTTTGAAACTGCCACCGCAGGCCAATGGGCCGGCGCCTTACACCATTGAGTCACAAGTGCCACCCTACTTCCTTCTTTTTCGTTCTAGCTTCTAATTATCTCTTCACTTTTTTATCTTTCATCTCTTCTCTACTGTTTTCCTTCTATCAGAGAACATGTGCATTTGAAATCAAGGAATTTAATATTTAACTTCATTTAAATTAATATAAATTAAAACAGCCACACATGGCTAGTATCTGTGGTTTCAGACAGTGCATATATAGAATAAAAATGCTTTTATAAATTAATGATATATAATAATCAATAGAAGAAGAAATTAAAAAGGCCAGTAAACATGAAAAGTTTCTTAAGCTCACTAGCAACCAATACTCAGATATCATCTTTCAGATTGACAAGAAACCCAAGATTGGTGATGTAAATTTTAGTAAGGGTGGGAGAGAGTTCATTCTCTCATGCAGTCTTCACAGGAGGGTAATGATAGGGTCATTTTGGAGTCACTCTGGTAGTATCTATCACCATTTACACCTTCCTTCTATGTATTTTTTTTCCCTGTAATTCCAGTTTTGGGTATCCAGCTTATAGAAATACTGGCACAGAGACAGACAAGAAAGTTCATTGCAACACCATTTTTAGTATTGAAAACAGTAGAAACTTCTTAAATGTGACGCCTCATGGCCAATGCATCGCACAACTTCAGAGGGAGCACTGTTTACTTTGTAGTGTGTCTGAATGGTGTCTTTTGGGTGTTACCCTCTGGAAACCCTTATCTGACTAACAATCTCAAAGTGGTTAGATCAGAGTATATTTTGTCTACACTGTGGAATATCAGGCAGATAGTAACACTAAAAATAATGGATTATAGCTATATGTATCAGTGTAGACATATGCAATGTAGACTGTACTAAAGAAAATCATTTGTAGAAGTACACGTGCAATAGAATCCTAGTAATGCTTAACAAAACAACAACATTAAAGACATGAAACTATAAAAATACTAGAAGAAAGTGTAGGGAAAACACTTGAAGAAATTGGCCTAGGTGAAAATTTTATGA
>CAUYTI010052855.1:0-80507 GCA_963575145.1 Galago senegalensis | reverse complement strand
CAAAGAGGCTTGGCCCTTTGTAGGAGCTGTAACACTTCTATTGCTGATCCTGCCCTGCAAAGAGGCTTGGCCCTTTGTAGGAGCTGTAACACTTCTGCTGATCCTGCTCTACAAAGAGGCTTGGCTCTTTGTAAGAGTTGTTTTCATGAGAGTTGTAACACTCACATCCTGCCCTGCAAGGCAGTTTGGTTCTTTGAGCTGTAAATAAAACCTCACTGTTCATTCTATGGTCCGTCTACGTGGAGACCAAGAGCCTAGAAATCTAAAGTCAAAAATCCAGTATCAGTAACAGTATGTAGAATACCTCTTATAGGATTTCTTTAAACTTCCTAGGGAAATGTAATGTACATGCAGGAAAATACAAAAGTGAAAGTATAGAAATCAAATACTTTTCTTATCTATGGCATCATAATGATTTTTAGCTTTTGCTGAAACTCAACGGGTAACTCAGCATTTGAACGTATGGCAGTAATATTTGGTACCAAGAGACTGAGAGAGCGGCCAACTGTGTTTATTTTGTTGTGCGTTGGTTTGTGTTTGTTTGTTACCCTTTCCCAATTATTCCCTACTAAAATAACAGTAAGGGCTATCTGTATGACTGTACTGCTATCAGGCCTCCACTGCTGGTACTTGTCCGTCCTCATCCTCCTGGCTGTCACCTCCCTTCTCTTGTTTCCTTCACTCCACACGAACTCCGTCTTCCACGTTTCAGGGAAGAGCGGGCACTGGGAGGAGGCACAGACTAGAAGGCGGAGAGTCAGGCAGTTCATTTCAAGGACAAATTTGGATTTACACGTTTCGATTTCTTAGTCTAACCTACATTTTCAATAAGTAGCACACTAACCACAGTGTGGGTATAGATTGTGCCTGTGTGTACACGGGTGTGTCCACCACTCCACGATGCAAGGGGACGCTGGCGCGCTGAGCGACTGTCCTAAACACAAGTTTGTTTTCTGCCCTCCACACTCGCGTCAGAGTAGTACATGAGTTTGTGAAAGCAAATTCTTTTCCTGAGAGTAGATAGATGTATCTGAAGTATCGTTTTGACATGTCAAGTATGTTTAAGACCACAGTGATATTCTTTAATACATCTGAATGTCAATGAACATTATTATTACAATTAGGCAGACAATACTCAAAAGCAGACTAAGAGAAAAAGCACAGGAATAGCATCTCATTGACTGACGTTACTTTTGACATACTGATGTAGAGTCCGTACATTCCTGGGGGAGTTATTCTCCCACTACATAGTTTAAGTATAGTCAAACTAGTGTAAAGGTATTGGAAATTTCTCCAGTACCTGTTTCTATAATTCTAAAGATGATATCTGACAGTTCTGTTTTCTGAATTTTTAAGAAATAGGAACTGAAATGAGAATTTAGGATATTTGTATTCTATTTCTGACTTCATGACACTGGTTTTCACTGTTCTTTATTGAGATGCAGATGAAAATATACAAAATCATTGTTGAAATCATTACAGAGGTAAACCTAAGTTTTCTGAACTTAATGAAGTAGCCTGCATGATTATTTTTTTGAAAAGATACATGAAAAATTACTAAAAATTCACTAACACAAGAGGGAAAAATAAGAGCACACTCTAGCAGGGACCACTTGATTGCTCTAAAAAATCAAAGGTAAAATTAACTATACCAATAAATATAAGGGATGTTCAAGAAAATGATTTCCTGAAACTTCCCAAGGATTGAGAGATGCACTTCTTTCAACAATATAGACCTTAATTGCACTTCAAAACTGTAAACTCAACAGAAGGCATATCAAAGTTTTCTAAGTGTGTCCAAAAATTCTTTTTTTTCCCCAAAGACAGAGTCAGGCTTGAGCATCATGGCATCAGCCTAGCTCACAGCAACCTCAAATTCTTGGGTCAAGCAGTCCTCCTGCCTTACCCTCTTGAGTAGCTGGAATTACAGGTGCCTGCCACAATGTCCAGCTAATTTTTCTATTTTTTAGGAGAGATGGGGTCTTGATCTTGCCCAAGCTGATCTTGACGTCCTGAGCTTAAGTAATCCTCTCACCTCAGCCTTCCAGAGTTCTAGGATTATAGATGTGAGCCACCATGTCCAACCTAGTGTGTTCAAACAAAATTTTAAGTGTAACATAGAATGCAGGGGGTGTTTGATAATACACACTTCATCGTCATATAAATGTGAACGGTAGCAAATAGTGGAGGAGGCTTCCCCTGCTCTAAGCAGTTGTGTCAGTGCTATAGCCTGCCAAGATGACGATGATCAAAGGAAAGGTTCTTCATTTTAATATTCTTGAATATGAACCCACTTTACCTATTTCAAGTTTCTTATTTACAATCCATTGCTGTGTTTTGCTTTTGTAATTTCTACGTATTGGTTTTGATCTGATGCCTAGCCATGCTACTGAAGTAAGGATAATTGCAGTGCTGTAAATCATGCATATTTGCAATCTCCCTTTTGTCAGAAAATTATACAAAATGGGGAATAGATATTTTAGATACTTTCATCTGAATTCTTCTGAGGCATTATCATAGTTTGAAAGTGTTCCCCAAAGTTCATGTCTTGGAAATTTAGCTCCCCACTCAATAATGTTGACAGGTGGGACATTTAAAGGGTGATTGATTCGTGACGGGTCTACCATCAAGAAAGAATTAACTTATCTTTTTAATTACAAAGAATTATCTTTGAAGTGAATTGATTATCAACACAATAGTTTTCTTAGGATAGTTTGGTCCTCTCTCCCTTATACACTATGTCACCATGTTCTGAACCAACAGCAGACACTCAGGCCCATCTTGGACTTCCCAGTCTCAGAACTGTAAGAAATAAATCTCTGTTCTTCACACTTTACCAACTCAACAAGTCTTACATCTTAGCACAGAACAAAATAAGTTAAGCATCCATGTGTGTTTGGTTAGATGGACATTGTGCTGTCAGCACCAAGTATGACGTGTGTGCATGTCTGACTTCAATACATATTATTAATCTCTCTGGACTCTCTTTTACAAAATGAAACTTTTTCTTTGTTTGTTTTCGCAATTTTGGCCAGGGCCGGGTTTGCACCTGCCACCGCTGGTATATAGGGCCAGCACCCTACTCCTTGAGCCACAGGCACCACCCCAAGATGAAACTTTAAAAAAAAACATGTTTGTAATGCTAGTATCTGTGTATTCATTTATATATCTATAAAATGCCAGGAATATGTCTTTTTAGTATACCAGGTAGTCCATGTACTTAACAATTAGTTCACTAAAAATGTACTGGATAGATGAATAAATGTATAAAAATACATCCTAATACATACCATACAGTAAGTTCTAGCAATCAGAAATAGAAGTGCTATAATCAAAGATTTATAATGGGATAATATCTGAAATAGCATTTCTGGCTAAATTTGGTATCTTCTAAACCTCCTCAAACTACAAATTATTTTTAAAGTTAGGCACAGACAAACACATACACACACAACATTGAATCTAATCCTGTTATTGTAGCAAAGTTAGGAAATTGGCTAATTAACAGGATAGTAAAGATAAGTGAACAACAAATTTGGATGCTATGAATAATGTAAATAAAAAGTCTGGCTGAAAACTTCAGAGAATGCAAAACATCCTTGAGATCAAAAGACTCAAAAATAACATTTAAAAGAAACAAAACAGTTGAACACTAACTGAAAATGTCAGTTTTCATATTTTCAAACTTATAAATGTAAGAGCTGCTTCATCTTCAAAGGAAAAAATAAAAAAAACCTAAGAATATTTACCTACTCACACCCTGTCATATCCATTGTTCATATATTTTCCTCTTTGCCCATGCTAGTTAAGGATGATGAGTAAGCTGTATCCACCAAAGGAGTCTAGGTCTCTTCAGGTGTTGAGAAATCCCACCCAATGTAAAACAAACTTTTATCTCAAATTTCATTTTATCTTCACATTTATCCGTCTGCTCCAGATTGATGAGGCTCCTTAAGTTGTGGTGATGACTGACCTGCCCTTTTATCCTGTTCTGTCCATTCCACTCCACTACCATCCTAGCTGCTTCTGGTTCTTCCAAGGACACAAGGGGAGAGAGATAAAAGAAGGACAGGGTCTCATTTGACTGCTTACACTGTTGTCCAGAGCAGCAGTCCCTGGGTAACACACATACTCAGACGCTGGTTTCTCTCCCAGGGTGAGCTTGTGGGCTCCTCCAAGACCTGGCAGGAGTAGAACAACGAGATGGGGCGTTTATAGTGTGAAAACCCTTTCTGGGTATCTTCTAGGGATTGTTTCTCAGTTCTCCTTTCAATAGCACAAACTGCAAAACATTTTCATTGGGGTTGCCTCAGCATATGAGACAAGCTTTCCTGCTGGGCCCTGTCAACGTGGCCCAGCCTCTGTTCTTTTTCCAGTGTCCACTAAGGTCGCTGTAAAACTGAGGAAATTCTGAAAGGGAAGTGCAGCTCTTCCCTGGCTTCTCTTTTAAGCTGGTATCCCCAGTGTCTCTAGCTAAGTTATCATCGTTAGGCTTTTCCTTCCAGAGAACCACACATAGTAGCTTCCAAAATCCGGGGGATATGAATTAGATTCTTAAAACTTTCTGAGCTACACAAATGGATCAATAAATTGTGGTATATGTACACTACGGAATACTATGCAGCCATAAAGAAGGATGGAGACTTTACCTCCTTCATGTTTACATGGATGGAGCTAGAAAATGTTCTTCTTAGCTAAGTATCTCAAGAATGGAAGAAAAAGTATCCAATGTACACAGCCCCATTATGAAACTAATTTATAGCTTTCATATGAAAGCTATAACCTAATTAACAGCCTAAGAATATGGGGAGGGGAGGAGGGGGGGATGGGTGGAGGGAGGGTGATTGGAGGGATCACCTCTTTGGTTTATCTTACAAGGGTACAAGTGAATCTTTCTAAAAGTAGAATATAAAGGTCTTTTTTTTTTGAGACAGAGCCTCAAGCTGTCCCCTTGGGTAGAGTGCTGTGGCATTACAGCTCACAGCAACCTCCAACTCCTGGGCTCTAGCGAGTCTCCTGCCTCAGCCTCCCGAGTAGCTGGGACCACAGGCCCCCACCACAACGCAATAACCAAGAAAATGACATGAAGGCTATGTTAATCAGTTTGATGAAAATATTTCAGATTGTATATGAAAACACCACACTGTACCCCATGATTGTATTAATGTACACAGCTATCATTTAAAAAAAAAACAAAACTTTCTGAGCTACTCAGAAAGTAGTAACTTGTGCTAGTCCACATGTTTCCACTGCTCAGCATCCAGGTATAGACAAGAAGTGAATCTTTTCTTTTTCCAGGATATTACAAGGGTACACATTTTGTCTACATAATTTGCTTAAGCCTCAAGCCATTTGTTTTAAGATGAAAGAGAAGCATCACTACTCCTTTACTATGGAGAGAAGATGTTTTATGACAGCGTTCAGTAAAAGAGAACTGACGGTACCGGTAAATCTTTGAAACCTTCCCTGCATTTTAAAATTTAGTTCTTAACTGATACATGATAATGGTACATCCTTACTGTTTACACTGTGATATGTAAGTGCATGTGCACAGTGACGTGAAATCAAAGTATTTAGCACATCCATCAGATAATACATTTACCATTTCAGGGGGATAAGAACATTCAAAACTCTTCTCTTCTTGCTGTTTTAAAATATAAAATGCAATTTTGTTAAACATAGTCACCCTGCTGTGCCATACAGTGCTGTAATTTGTTTTTCCTAACTTGATAATCATTGACCAGTCTCTCCCTATTCAACCTCAGACCCTCTGCAGCCTCTGAGAATCACTATTCTACTTTCTGCTTATCTGAGATTAACTTCTTCAGTTTCCACATATGAGTAAGATCGTGAGATATTTATCTTTCTTTACCTGGGTTACTTCAATTAACAAGTTTGCTTGCATGGCCGTAAATAAGCTTTATTATTTTTTGTGGTGAAACAGTATTCCATTATGTGTAACATACCACACTTTATACATTTATCTATACATGGACACTTATGCTGATTTCACCTTTTAGGTATTTTAATAGGGATGCAATAAACAGAGAGTGTAGATGTCTATCACTCTGGTTCATCTCCTTGTATGGAACCATAAAAGACCTTATTAGCTAAAAATCATATGGAGTGAAAAATAAAAGCTAGAAGTATCATGCTAACTGACTTCAAAACATACCACAAAGCCATAGCATCCAAAACAGCACCAAGACAGACACACAGGCCAATGTAATAGAAGAGGGATCTACCACTTAAATCCACAGACCTCAATTTAGCTGAAAATTTTTTTTTTTTTTGAGAAAGTTAAACATACACAATGGAAAAAAGACAATCTCCTCAATAACTGGTGTTGGGAAAACTTAATTTCAATAGGCAGAAAGTAAAATTAAATCCCTGTCTCTTACCATATACAAAGATCAACTCAAAATGACATAAACACATAAATGAAAATTAAAAAAAAAAAGAAAGAAAAACTACTAGAAGACAACATAAAGGAAATGCTTTGTAACACTAGTCCAGGTGACGTTTCTTTGAGTAAGACCTCACGAGCACAGACAGTAAGCGAACATTGACAAATGGAATTACAGTAAACTAAAAAGCCTCTGCCCAACAAAGGAAACCCTCAGCAGAGTGAAAGGACAACGTACTGAGTGGGAGAAAATACAGGTGAACTACACATCTGTCTAACAAGGATTTCACAGAAAACGTAGGTTAGACTAAGAAATCAAAACGTGTAAATCCAAATTTAACAGCCTCCTCCTCACTTTTGATCTCTTTCTTTTCATCCTCTTTTTCTTATAAATAGGAAGTGAATGGTGAACGAAGGATCAGAGAAAGACCTGTGGATTCTGTAGATCACGAACAATTCTGATGGGAATGAAAGGGCCCTACCAGGCACCTCTCCTGCCCAAGACCACCGACAGAGCTCGGCAGTGCAGAAATCCCACTTGTGACCCTCCTGCAGTCCAGTGATACAGAAATGCTTATAATAAATGGGTACAGCCTTCAACCCCCCCCTTCTGCTCTCCTGATCTACTTGCTATAAAAACAATTTGCAAAGGTTTTCATTAGTAATTATTTTAATTTCCCTTCTAACTTAAATAATATGTTATTAATACCGCGATTTCTTCTTTGGTAGGTCCTTGGTCTGGGAGATTAGTAGAACGAATCCACTGACCACAGATCAGTGGAAAGATGGGATTTATTTTACAGAAGAGAATACTGAGAAATATTCTGGCTCCTGGAAGAAGGAAAAACCCAAGTGGGAAAAAAATCTCTCTGCCTGGGATCTTTGTCTAGGGGTATGTAAGTAGCATCGGTCCTCTGTAGTTAGTTTGGCCCGGACTTTGTTACAAATAACTGGATACAGTCCATTCCTCCAGGGGCAAAGTGAACTAGCCCATCAGTGAATGGGGACAGTCCATTCATGAAATTGACCAGGTCAAGGAAATGAGGGGTCCCTGTTTCTTCCCCTGGAGGAACCCAGTATCACCCTTAGGCCTGTGAAACGCTCACAGGGGAGTAGCACAGCCAGAGCTCTAGGTCCAAGGGCGGTTCCTGGGTTGGCACCAGCGGCAGCGCAGGCTGTTCAGCGGTCCCCTCAACTAACTATGGACCCGCCAGCTTCCTCCACGCTGGCCCTCTCTGCCATACATGGTTCTCCTGCTCTGCCTCCCCTAGTCCTTTGCACCAACACCGCGGGGTGGAGATGCAGAAAGCCGGACAGGTCTTCCTGGCTAGCGCTGACCAAGCTCAGGTGCTCCCGCCCCGTATCGCTGCTGCATTCCATGCGACTCTGACAATATCTTAATGCGATACAAGGAGCTGGAATCCCTAGGTCACTCCCTAGAAGGGAGCTACCCACTACAGCCACTGGACTTAGGGTATTCTTCATAAACCTGTATTTGTTAAACTATTTAAATGTCAAATGTGTGTGAATGGCAGCATGGTTTATACTAACCTGAATAATTATACACGGTCCTTACAATACAGGGCCAGAGCACCCCAGCAAGCTTGCTGGAGCTGAGGGGAGGACCTGCCCTGTTTGTCCTGGAGGTGTTGGTTCATCAGCAGTCAGGAGAGGAGCCGACAGGTTAGAGGGTAGAATGGGGACGGGGGACGCAGGGGGCTCCAGTGGCCAGAGGGGCCGGACAACTGCTTGGGGGACACTTCCCGGTTGCTACTCAGGGACAGCGGGGGTGTCTCTGCCTCGGCCTCTGTCTTGCTCCTCTTGTACGTGCAGCTGAGCAGGGAAACCCCCATTTACCAGGCCTGGTCTTTCCTAGGGAACCAAGGGATTGTATCCTCTCATTTGTTAGGCTATAATATACACCCCTAGACAAAAGACCCAAGGAGGGGGGCTCCCACTTGGGCTTTTCTTTCTGCCAGAAGCTCTGATGCTTTCTCTGTATTCTTTTCTGTAAAATAAATCCTGTTTTACCACCGATCTGTGGTCCATGGATTCATTCTTCAAATCTCTGAGACCAAGGACCTACTGAAGAAATTCCAGTAAGATGAAAATATTAATACCGTGATTTCTTCTTTGGTAGGTCCTTGGTCTGGGAGATTAGTAGAACGAATCCACTGACCACAGATCAGTGGAAAGATGGGATTTATTTTAAAGAAGAGAATATTGAGAAATATTCTGGCTCCTGGAAGAAGGAAAAACCCAAGTGGGTTTAGCTGTGCCCAGTGACTCACACCTGTAATCCTAGCACTTTGGGAGGCCGAGAAGGATGGATCGTTCGAGCTCAAGAGCTCAAGAGCAGCCTTAGCAGGAGCCAGACCCCACCTTTAACAAAAGAAAAAAAAAAAAGCCAGCTATTGTGGCAGGCACTTGAACTTGCAGGGAAGCTGAGCCAAGAGGATCCCTTGAGCCCAAGAGTTTGAGGTTGCAGTGAGCTGACACCATGGCACTCTACCAAGGGCAACAAAGTGATACTCTGTCAAAAAAATGAAAAAAGGAAGGAAGGAAGGAAAAGAAATATATGCAACATTTTAATTTGCTTTCTACTTGCACTATAGTGTTATTTTGCAGATTGTATTTCTTTGAAATTATCATTTGACTTTCTCTTTTTTTATGCCTTGATGAAAAAGATATAAGCTTTCAACATACCTTTATAATGAACCAGTATTTATATCATTCTTTTTAGTATTTATAATAATTTTCTTCCTGTTAACGTTTTCCCAAGAGACCTCAATCTTCTGCTGCAAACCCTAGAGGTTTTTCTCTAGGCCAACCGCAGGGTTACCCTTCTGTCCCAAGACCTATCTTCACTATGCCACTGTGCCTGTTAGACCAAGAGGTCCGCAGTGGCTAATACTTTGCCCTCATTTTTCTCTTCCTCAATGAATATACTTTAGAAAAGGTATAAAGGAAAAAACATCTCTCATTCTTTGAAATTTATCTTTATTTATTGGTAATTAGCATAGATTGTCTTTATTGTTAATATATCAAAGTGCAAAATTCTATAATCAAACTGAATTTCTCATACTGAATCTGTGTCTCAGATTCTTCTACAGTACATGTATTCTGATAAAATATATAATTGCTAAATTCTTCTAGCGATCCATTTTTCCTTCTAAAAGACAAAATATTTATATATATATATATATATATATATATATATTTTGAAACAGCATTTCACTCTGTTGCCCAGAACTCTAGTTCTGTGTCATGACAATAAGTCACTGCAACCTCAAACTCCTGCCTGAGTCCAAGTGATCCTCCTGTCTCAGCCTTCTGAGTAGCTGGGACTATAGGCACCCACCATAACATCTGGATAATGTTTCTATTTTTAATAGAGACAGGTTCTGACTCTTGTGTAATCTAATCCTGAACTCCTGAGCTCAAGGGTTACTCCTGCCCTAACCTCCCAGAATGTGAGGATTATCAAGTAAAGGACACTAGGCCCAGGCTCTGCATCCATAGCACTGTGGTTACAGTGCCAGCCACTGAGGTTGGCTGGTTTAAGCCCTGCCCAGGCCAGATCAACAACAATGACAACTGCAACAACAACAACAACAACAAAATAGCTGGGTGTCGTGGCAGGCGCCTGTAGTCCCAGCTACTTGGGAGGCTGAGGCAAGAGAACTGCTTAAGCCTGAGAGTTTGAGTTGCTATGAGCTGTGACTACTGAGCATGGCAGTCTACTAAAGGTGACATAGTGAGACTTTGTCTCAAAAAAAAAAGACATTAGGCCCAGCCCTTTTCTGTCTCTTGATTGATCACTCAGATATTTGAAAGAAGGTTCTAACTGTGATTCATTTGTTTTGTTCAGGTTTTATTTTGGGATTTTTTCCATGCCATATATTACTTTATGGGTCCTTTTCATTGTGAAGGTTCTAGTCTTCATTAGTTATACATTTGCTTTGTGAAATGATTATTATTTAACTCATACATTGACTTTTTCATTAATGTTTTTTAATTTTAAGAGTTTTTCTTACCCTCTGAGTAAGCCATCCATTTTCATGTTAATCTTCTGATTATTTAGAGGCAATATATTTTAAAATCTAATTAGGTTTCAAGGATTATTGTCAAAAATGAGGCTTGTTTTTTAATATTAAGTATTACTTTCTTTTCCATATATTCATAGTAACTCTGCTTGTTACTACAGCTATATCTTAAATATTTCCTCTGCTTTTGGATATTTATGTCTTTTCCCCTCAGAGATCTCTGACTAAAGAGAAAGCTGACTATGTCTGCCTTGCATGTTGGTAAAATCATTTCACCACTGAGGTTTCCTTCTGAGTGTGGCGATGGGTGGGTGGCCTCTGGGACCATGGCCGGAGCACTTGCTTTCTGCACCAGTGATTTTCCAACTGATATGCTGCAGTACAAAGTGGGCAGTGAGAAGATCAGAGGTGTGCTGAGAGAATTTTTAAAAAACAATTAGTTAAAATTTTTTTTAAGAAAGTCGAAAACACAGTAAGTACATATATTTTGTAACTCCTTTTTTAATCAACATAATTTAAGTGTGAGGCAGAAGTTTAACCATCAGTTCAAGTGTGCTGTGAGATAAAAAACAAGTTGAAAAACACTGGTCTAGAGGAAACCCCAGTTTTTTCTTGGCAGTACTTTTAAATTACTCTCAAATTTTTGACTGGGTTAAACACCCCTGCCAGGCTGCCCTGCAGTCTACACTTAAGTGTTGAGAAACGGAATGAGCAAAGGGCCTGTGGTTGGCAGCTCCCTGTGCTGAGTCCACCCGCATCCTCGGTCAGGTCGGCCCCACCTGCACCGCAGCCCCTCAGGTACCTGATGTCATCTGTCCCTTCTTTTCTCTTTTCCGTCAATCAACAAGCCTTCATTGCTCTGACGGTCATGAATTTGTAGAAAGTATTCATCTGTTTGTAATGCCTCTCACTAACTTCTCTGCTAGACTAAGTTTATTGTTTCTTCATTTTATGCTGTTGAATCAGTTAATTATTGAGGTGGAGAATAATGAAGTGTGTGTGCTCAGAGAGCACTGACGGTGCTTACTCTTCCATGCACCCCATTTCCTCAGGATTTGAGAAAGGAGCAGCTTTCTCGCTGCTCAGGCCACTCTCAGATCCTAAACTTACGCACTTGGCAACTATTCTTTATCTAAAATTATTCAAACAAATTGCCCACTATAACTTTTCAGCTTTTGGTTTCTCTTCTATATTATATCAAACAGATGACTCACCTTTTACAAAGTTCTGACTACTCTTGATTTGTGCTTCCTTGTAAACTCTTTCAGATCTTCCTTTTCATCCTTATTTAATTTCAAGTTTTAGTTTACTTGACTTGACCCATTCTCATGCGCGATTGGAATCTCTCCTACTCTCCTGTCTCTGACCGCATATCCTTTCCTCATGTTTGCCTTAGAAACAGCAATACAAAATCAAACATCAGACCAGTCAGAAAGGAAATAATTTCCTTTACGTCCTCTATAGGAATAATATTCTTCCTACAGAGGCTACTTACTGACACTGAAAACACACACACAGTAAGATGAATGCTCTCCACACATCCTAGGCCTCATGTCCTACCCAGTCAGTCCCTCAGTATTAAACAACCACAATTCTCTTTATTTCTATTTAACTGTGGAAAACACACAGTGCCCGTATTTTCTCTTCTCCTCAGATATTCTAAACAACCACTTTGACCTTAACTTCAGCATGTAAATTCCTGACCTAAGTAACCAGCAAGTAGAATTCCTCATTTTCTTACAACCAAACATCATAAACTGTGTCTCCAAGTCAACTCTTTTCTTGTAGTCTTTAGCATAGAGGTTCACATAAAGGATAGAATGATTAGATAGTGTTCAGATACATTTCTTAGCCATATAAAATAATTAAACTGGCTAAGTTTCTATATCCATCATATTATTCTTTTCTAGACATAGTTTTCAAGCAATGATTATTTGCTACAACAGACCCTTTGAAAAGTATCTGACTTTCAGTATTTTGTCCAATTAAAACATTTCAACAAAGTTTTTTTGTTTGTTTGTTTTCTTTTCTTTCTTTCTTTTTTTTTGGCACCTTTTACCAACCCTTTTCTTACCAGTCATTTTACAGAGGTACATTTTTCTAAACAAAATACCTGGCCAATCTCTATTCCATTTCATCTATACTAACAAACATGTTTAGTTAGCTCATCTAAATTTATCAGAAATAATTAACACATACTACTTTCTGTAATTTATCTGAAATAATTAATACATACTACCATTATAGCTGCCAATGATCTGTAAGCCCTTGATCTCTTATGAATACCTCAGTTTTACTACTGTATTGTAGGCCTCAGTGTTACTTTCGTATTTTGCCTGACATAACAGAGAGATTTCAGCCTTTTGTCCTGTTAGATGTTTTTATTTAGATACCAACACCTGGCTTCCAAGCCAATGCCACCTACGTTAATTGTCGGGTATGAACAGGCCCCACTTCCAGGCAGTAAATCATCTACTAGCGATTGTCATACACACTGCAGTAACAAATACATCTTCAAATTTCCGCTTCTCTAAGATAGAAAAGTGAGCTGCTGCTGAACCTAATAATCCCGTGTGGATGTTTCTGCTCTGCAGAAAAGAGGCTATGCTCAGTCACTTGGACTCTGGAGGTGCTACAGCCCTCCGGGCACATTTTTCTATGTCATGCCGGCGTTGTTTACCCCAGACTTTTAGGAGGAAGTGTGTCGAGAAGTTTCTCGTGTGCCAGTCTTACAAGTAGCCCACGGAGAGTGGGCTCACGTTCTATTGATTTAAACATCGTTTATATGGCCATATGGAACTTGTAGGCAAACAAGGAAAAATAGTCTCCAGGCATCTTCATCTGAGGCATCTTTCTCTACTATATATAAAGGAGAATATGAATTTTGCAAGACAGCTGCATTTTTTTTACTAGAAATAAAGCATTGGTTTTAGTTGATCCCTTTTTAAATTGAAATATAATACAAAGTATATCTAAACAAGATACTTTAGGAGGAAAAGAAGCTAACTGAATCGTAATTTTGAGAATGAAAAGAAGGTATTTGTAGGTAACACATACTGAAATGAAAATACATTATAGGATCAGATGGATCTGACTGAATTTTTAGAAAAGTGAAACTAAAAAAATGTAGGATTCAATTTTGTGAACTTTCATAAAAGTGAAACTTAAAAGAAGTAGGACCTCTGAGGTTGGTGTAAAAGCATGTGTAGCCCACTCTCTGTTTTATGAAGTCAGTCGTGTCTGAGCACAGCCGTGCCCATCTAACGGGGCACTGCCCATCACTGCTTTCACACTGCAAAGCTGAGTAGTTGTGGCAGAGACAATATTCCACAAAGCCCAACGTACTTACTATGTGTCCTTTGGCAGAGAAAGTTTGTGAAACCTGCTCCAGAAGATTAGAGGACGGAACCCAGTAACTTAATACGAATAAATAACACTTGTTGAACACTTGCTCTTGGTGTTAAATGAGGAAAGGGAAGCTTTCCCTGACCAATAAGTAGAATAAGGATGCAAACCCAGGAAACTGTGACACTGGAGCCTGCGTGATTAACCACAGTCCCACTCACGGTGATTAATTCCAAACCGCTTTTAATTACCTCTATATAGAAGTCGGTTTGAAGGAATCACAGTTCTTTTTTTCCTTTTTTAGTTAGCTCTATTCTAATTCCCAAGATATTTTATTATTATTTATGTTTATTATTATTTAGAATAGCTTATTGTAAGTGTTCAGTTTCGACTCTTTTCCAAGGCTATGGAGGAAACAGCTTGATTCTGACTTTCATATCCGAGGTTAATAATCCCTTGTTCTAGCTGTTTCTCTTCACTATAAACCATGTATACATTTATGGACTATGAACTATTTATCACCACCTTAGTGACAGAGAACTCTGTGATGATACTGCTTGCTGTCCAAGCGAATGCTGCCCAGTAACTTTACCTCTGATATCATGTCATAGGAATTTAGGAATAATGGCATGATTATCTCAGTCATAAGAATATGATATCAGTAGATGTTTTCTATTGTTTTTAAATAGTAAAACTGCTAATGAAGTTAAACTCTGTGACCACTTATTTTAAGTTTATGTAATTTATCTCTTGAGTTCTTTAGAGTAGTTTGAAACAGGAAACGATTTTATGTATGTTTCAGATCTCATATAAAAATTCAGTGAAGTCACATATTACCTATATTACCTGGCAAGCAATTTGCGCAATCAGTAAGAATGTAAGTTCAGGTTATAAATAGGTCCTTCTTCGTTTTGGAAATTTCACTTCTGTATTTTGACCTATTCCCACTTCACATATCTGTGCAGAAGACTGAGGTCTTTCTAGGTTGTTTATGCTATATTCTAGAATGCCAGAACTCTGTAGTAGATAAAATCACTCTATCCCACTTTCCATTCATAGTTATAACTACACACCCTTTGTCTAGTGAATGTGCAGTGCCTCCTGCTGGACTACCGAGGGAAAATGTCCTTGGTCTCTTAAATGGTGGGCTGTAATTTGCGTCCTCCAGTGGAAAGTGAGCAGAAGCAAAGCACATGGAGATTTTTTTCAATATCTGAATGATCTGGCTTGCCTTTTCAGAGCTCTGGTCTCTGTTTTGAGAAAAAAGCAAACAAAGAAAGAAGCCTCAGGTAGACACTGCCCCTTCACTTTGGAGCACAGAACGAGTAACATGGAAAGATCTAAACCAATGTCTCTTCACCTTCTCTACATTATTACCCCAACTAATAAGACTTTTTGGACATTTCCTTTTTTTTTTTTTTCTGAATTCCCTCCCCATCCCTGAAACTTTAATTCCAAAGATATAGTATATATTTGTTTCTATATTGTGGCCTTTTGAAAGACTGGAAAATCATTGTAAAATCTAATTCTATACACACACCAACAACCAATTTTCATCCTGTTGGGACCAAATATCATCATTGACAACATGCAACTTAAACCCAATCATAAACCATGTGTCCAACTTTGTCCAATCAAGACTGACCTAATCAGCCAACCCACAGGTAAGGCAAAATAATGGTGTAGCATAAGCCACTGACATTTTTCGAATTGTTTGTTAGGCTGAATTTTGCAGGAAATACAAACCACGGTATCACCATCCATTATACTAAAATCATTTATTCAGCAAATATCTACAGAGAACGTGTAGAGTTCCGGACACTGTGCAAAACAGTAGATAATTATCATGCCTGTCTGTATGGGGTACACAAGCACTCCGGTACCCAGAGTCATCCTGGTAGATGAAGAAGGCGTTGGGGAAACCCCACCTACTGCATCGTCAAGTGGAGCATTCCCCCCAACCCAATTACTCCCCTTCTCATGTTATTTGAGCACTTGCACCGCTGTGCACCACACTTCACTAATCAGTAGGAACTCTAGGATGATTTTTCCCACACCCCTCCCCCATCATCTTGTTTTTCAAAACCACAGGCCTCTTTCTCTGTGCTCCATTAACATTGGCCTCTGATAGCACCCACTATGCTGATTCTAGACTGTCTTTGTGTCCTTAGTCCTTTCTGCCTGGTATTTGACTTCATTCACTGAACTGTGTAAACCTCATTAATCCCCTGCAAATCCTTCAGGCTTCACGTTCACCTGCCAATTATAGGTTGCATGTACTTTTGTGGATGGAATAAAAATGTTAAACTGCTTATTTTTTTATTTGTCTTCTATTCCTTCTAGACTGTCGTTACCTTAAGTGTAAATACCTTTTCCAATGTATTTGCTTTTGCATCTGTAGTGCCCAGTCTACACTACGGCCTGGGAAAAGGCCTTTACTGTCTGTCTTGTTAATGAAGGACTGGATGGGCGCTATCAGGAAAATAGCCTCACACAGCATTGCCGTCACACTTAACCTTCAAAAATCTCCCCGAAATTCCACCTTCTCCAAGTGGCTTTCCAGGGCCTGCTTAGTGGACTCAGCCTCTCCTGAACCACAGTGTGATAGCAAATCTGGACTCTTTTATAGCTCACTCTACACTCAACGAAAACTTTTAACAGTTTGGCTCTTCAAAAACATATAACACATATACATACTATATATAATTTTAAAATATGCGTAATTTTTCCTCATCTATGATTCAAATTAAGAACATTTTTGTCCATCCCTCCACAATGCTTGACAGAGAACTTTGTGGATTGTTCATATGCAATAAACAAAATTCAACATATATAAATATATAATTTTCAGGTGAAAATTAATCATGCATTGTTCATATTTTTATATATGTATAAAATTCTACTTTTCAATTTTACTGGAGTTCAGAAGACTCTGTCACGAGTTTGGAAATAGTTCTTATTTGTTTACCATTTATAGTTTGATTTCGGTGTGTCATTGCCAATAGTGTCCTCATTTTACATTAAACTGAAGTGCGGTGTTACGTATTTTTATCATGGAAACTTGAAACCAAGTGGATCCTTTTATTTCAGATGTCCTGGTTATGACAATACCTCCAAATATTTTCAATTGTAGTAAATTATCAATGTTTTATTATAGATATCTGTGATAGATAATTTTAATAGATGGCAAGAAACAGTTAAAAATATACATTTTTTTTTTAAACTGTGAACTACAATCATCCCAAATTTTCTGAGAGAGTCTACCTAATGGTGCATTTCTTTAAAGGCTGTCTTTTCAATTCTTTCTGAAGGATTTTTCTTCTTTTCGGTATATAAATCCACTGGCTCAGGCATTACTTAAATTTGGTACTTTGGAAACTATTGAAATTTGATACTTTGGAAACAAGAGAATTTCTCACAGTAGGAAGTTGAATTTTCCTGGAGTAAAGAATCTATTCTATAACATAATCTTTGTGAAGAAGCATTATTTTTTTTTTACAAGCACAAATCATTTAATGAATAAAACATAAGCTCATAGAGAGTGGTGCATTGTCCTTTAGTTAGAGACTACAAAACCGTGGCTTAGAAGACATTGCCATTTTTTTTTCTAATGCTTTTGAAAGACTTAGTTCTGCCAGTCCATTTTTTCCATATCCTCTTTCATTTCGTTTCAACTACTGGTTCATTTAATTGCATTTTAATATCATCTAATAAATCCCAAATATAGTTACTACTGTACTTTCAAACTACAGAGGAAAGAATGGTCTTATTTGTATCTATTAAAGTTCCATTTACCCTAGTGGTCATGGAAAAGTATGTTTTTTTTATGGAGTCCATGAGCATGGATCTACGACTCAGATAATATACTCAGTGACAAATCTCTGCCTTCTTGTTATTTTTGGCATATCATTAAAATGAGAGCCCATAATTCCATATCCTGATTAAACTCTAAAAGGAGATAAAGGACCCTAACTTTAATGTGTCTTTCAGCACAAAACCTCCCTGGGCTCATCAACTCTGACAGTTTTACTAGGCTCCATTCACCATTAGTTAAATTAGCCATAACTTTTTAACATTATTGGCTAATTGGTTTGTGATTCTGAGGTAACTCCAGAGTATAGTAAAACCTCACACCTACACAATAAGCTTTCACTTCTCTATGTGATATCCCACTGTTTAAATCCTGATCGTGGATGACATAGAACTTCACTGCAGAACTCCAGCAAGAACTGGAGACAGTGGTGAATAATTAATCACTTGCTTTATTTATACACGCAAATATTATCCTCAATGGTGATAAATATCCTGTGCCCAGCATGGGCTGGTTGAAGCAACAATGGGAACTGCGGCAATGTAAGTTCTTAGCCGTGGCCTTTCCTCTGGATCTCAGGTAGCCCACTCTGTCTCCAGCTCCCATCTCTGAGATGGAGCCAAAGTTACCTGCCAGGAGACTTTGCTCAATCCCCCACTTTTTCATGTTTTCCTTCCTAGTTCTACTTCTCTACCCCACTATCAATTCTCCTAGGACTAATGCCTACTGTCTCCCTAACATAGGAATCCTCACCTCAGAATCTACTTCTAGGGAGTCTAACCCTGAACTCCCTATATTCTTATCTGCACAAATAAATAACAGAAGGCTTTGTATTAAGGTCAAATCTTACTTATATAATTATCCATTTATTTTGCTATTTATTTGCAACTTTATTCCATAAAAGTTATGAGGAATAAATAGATTTTATAAAATGAACTTAGACTTAATTTTTCACCTAATTCAGCTTTTTCCTACTGTATTGGTCCCTGGATTAATAATTGTAGTAATATCTTTGCCCCTAACAGACAGGTGCTACCAAATGGTTTATTTTCATTTGGGGAACTTAGACTTGATTCCCTATAGGACAAAAATGCAAAATGTCTTACTGTATCATTCAAAAAAGATTTATTTTCCTTTTTCTTTATTTGTGGTTGAACTAGCTTACTGGCCATAGCAGCTTATTCTAAGTTTTCTAAGCTATTCCAATATTATTTTATGAATAGAAAACATAATGGATTAAAAGATTTTCCAATCTATCATTGCTATTGCATTTGTACATAATCTTTTAAGAAAATATTTTGCATGGTAAACAAACATTTATAATTATAATATAAAGTATTTTTAATTCTTATTTATATTTGGCATGATGGACTAGGCATAAATGAATCCTATATCAGTCTAAACGGAATAACATAACAAGTAATTACAATTAATAATTATAAAAGGTTTTTTTAATCCAATAGTGATGTATCTAAGATTTAGTATAAAATTATAGTTTTCCATCTTTTATAAACTATTTTTTCTAAGACTTGAAAAATAAAGAGTTTGAATTAACTTCATGTATACGATTTGTCTATTAAAACTTGCTGAGAAAAGCCTTTCATGAAAAGGAATCAGGACATTGCTCCTGTTATAGCAGACAGTGCATGTACACACTCACAGTCAACTGTTCTAAAGTGCATATTTTATGCAATTATGATTCTCAGAATTGATATGGTTGGATTTTGTCACAAGAACAATGTAGGACATCTATCAAATAGATATTTGAGAAAATCAAAGGTCTAGAATGTGGGCAATGGTTACAGAAGAGAGCGGACACTACCCAGGCTACAGTTAGGAGGACATTATGGTAATCTAAGGATGGTGGCACCTCCATCAGTGGAAGTGCAGATCAAATGTGTAGCTTCAAGCACCTGCTAGGAAGCCTAGATTAAAAAGAGAGATGCAGGGGGTGGGGGACAGCTAATGTCAGCTTCCTTTGGCTAGTTCTGGTTTCTTCCAACTCTTCAAGAGATGAATTATTTGTTTATATTCTTATCTATCCTTTTGGATGCTAATAAATGGAAAGATCACTCAATACTTCACACACATACACACTCATATCTAGGTCCTAATTTACCCTTAGTTCTGTTCCTAAGATAGTCCCTAAATTTCACTGCACCACCTAAATCAATCACAGCCAAAATAATCTGAGCTTCTGCCTCACGACACTTTTAGAGAGTCCCAATGTCGTGATGCCTTAGAACTGGATCCCTGTAAGGTATGAAATTGTAAATGGTTGTCTCTTGCAGGACATGAAAAATTGTTAAAGTAAAGGAGAAAGTGAAATGTCTTCTAAAAGGTTCCAAGGAAAAGAGAGTCTTAAACTTGTAAGGATCCAATTCTAACCTTCCCACAAACAGACCATCCCTCACTGTGATCTAGCTGATTTCCTGTGGTGCTCCTTCTGTGAAAACATCCCAGCTGATCAGCACTTTTGTTGCAAGCATATGTTATAGAAATCAGTAATACCAAGAGAAGATAAATTCAGATGAACGTTTTGACATATGTATATTTGGACTGTGGATGATGACATATATTAAATGTATTACTCGAATAAAATTGGGCCACACTATTGACATAAAAAATGGTAAATGTATATTTACCTTGATAACTGGGTGTATGTCTATTTATGTAGCTTAAACTCCAAGTATATTTAAAATGATTTTTTAAAGTAAAATTAGTTGATGGTTGAGTCATTTAAACTAGGTCATTTATTCTTTAAAAAGCTAGTTAGTCCTGTATAGTTAACATACAGACAAAAATTATTTAAAATAATCTTTGAAAAATACTATCTATCAGACTTGGACAGGTGGAATTTGTTGCATTTGTAATTTTTAGCCGAGGACATTCCTTTAATATTATAGAAAGTACTGAGCCCAAATCCCAAAGCACTTTCCTATTGGCAGCTATTATAACAGAAGTCTTGATTTTGTAGTTAGACGTACTTCACCACAGTTTTGAAGTTAATAGACCTTATCAATGCCTTCCAGGATGTTTTTATATTTATGTTTTAATTAAAAAGCCATAGGCTCATAGCTAGTAGAGAATTTTAAATAAGATTTCAAACTTTTTTTTTAAGTCTATCATAGAGAATTATTATATACTAATACCAGGGAAAATATCTTTACTTGAAAGGTTTATAAAATACCTTCAGGATGTGATTTTTAGGAATAAAATAGAAAACTGGCTACTGAGTTTTGGGAACAGTGATTGTTCTGATTCCTCAGGTTCCAGAGCTTTGATTTCAATAAGGCACTGATTGAAAATACTTGAGAAAAAGAAAGGAACAACTAAAATCACACAAGTACGAAAATCATAACATGACAAGTGTATATGAAGCATTTATATTGTTTTAGGCATTAAAATTAATATAGAGGTGATTTAAAGAATATCAGAGGATATACATTAGTTAAATTCAACAATTATACCATTTTAGATTAAGGACTTGAGCAGCCATTGATTTTGGAATCTCTGGAGGTTCCGGGAGCCCAGTGCCTTCTGACTCCTGAAGAACTGTGATTCACATGGCATAAGCTGTTGCATTTCCTGACATAGTATTCTGAAACAAAGTTAAGCATACAGGTAAAAGGTGAAACAGGAAAAAGGTTAAAAGTATAAAATAGGTACAATATATCAAATGTTTTAGAATTTTTTTCTTGAGAAATGGTAGATTAATTAGAAAAGTCTATTTTCTTCAAAGATAAACAGTAATCTACTTAGTAACTTAACTTTTATTTTATCTTATTTCAATTGAACCACTTTCTTATTGACTACTGCACTCACTTTCACAGTGGAATTACATCACTGCAGAAAAGCAGAAATAGAGGAGTCTGCATCATAAGAAGAAACTTACAGAATCACAAAAGACATTAACTGTATAGCTACACAGTTAATTCAGTTTGATAATCTAGTTGAGAAAAAAGGCATAAAAACATGTAACACAAAAATAAGTGAAAATATTTCTGTCTTCTAAGTTAATTCAACAAAATCCTAAGGGGGAAAGAAGCCTCTCTTGACCTCCAAGTTAGAAAGAATTATCCAATATATTTGAGGATACTGGATATACATATGTGTGTACACATATATGTTTATATTTTATTATGTATACAAGAAAAAAATTAAAAATATTGTGAGCAGGGCAGCACTTGTGGCTCAAAGGAGTAGGGCACTGGCCCCATATACTGGAGGTGGCAGGTTCAAACCTGGCCCCGGCCAAAAACTAAAAAAAAAAATATATTGTGAACATTTGTTTTCTCGGGGAAAATATACTGTCTTTTATCTAACTTACATTTTACTTACATGAAGGTATCATTAATTTACAGCTAACTGTTATACTTCTTTTTTTTCACTGCGGCTTCCTGCCTACTATTCAAGTTATTTTCCCAAATCTTCTCTTGCTTGTCATTTAAATAGTCTGGCCTAATTGTGAATGCTAGATGTCTCAAACTCTGCACTGAAGAACTTGATCCAGACTTTTCTCACAAGGAAAAACTCAGCCTAGAGTTTGAGAGATCTAGTATTGGTAACTAAAACATACAATGTTCCTCCATGTCTGATCTCTAGAATACTGACAAGATGCTGGCTAGTCCCCAGGACAGTTAATTCTTTGCATTTATTCATTCAACCATCATGCATTCAAACAACTTCAGGTCAAAAGTATTTTTTAAAAACATGTATCTTTGCTAAATATTTCAGATATTTTTTGTCCTTATTCCCTAAACAACACAATGTTTAAAAATTATGTATCTAACATTTGCATTGTATACATTATAAGTGTTCCAGACCTGATTTAAGTTATGTGGGAGCAGGTGCCTAGGGTTTTCTCAAACACTATACCCCATTCTGTACCAGGGACTCAAGTAATCCATGGATTTGGTATCTGCAGGATGTCCTGGAACAAATCCCAGTAGATACTGAGGGAGACTGTGCATTTATAACATGCCCTTGACAATTATGTAGCTATCAGGGATTTATCAACTTGGAATTTCTATTAAAAGGCTTGAAAAGCATTGTGTATATAAAGTCATGTGACAATCTTCACCCTCTTGCTTCTGTCCCTGTAACTTGATGCCAATAAATAACACCTGCCTAGCTAATTTGCATAGAACTGAGGGACCTGGGGAGGCCCACACCAGCAGGCCCTTTGTAAGGAGAACCAAGGGTGTGGGCCCCCTCAATGTTCCTCACAGGCTTTTATTGAAATCTCCAGCATGAGAAAATACAGCACAGAGGAAAGCTTCAAAGAGAGCATCAAGGTCAAAAAACAAGGAGTTAATCTCTAACTGTATGACTTAACTCTTAACACATTCGGTTTATTGTGTGTCTATCTTCTCTTTGTCTTCTCACCGCTAAGTACGACTTAGGGCTGAGACAGTGTGCTGTGTCTAGTGAGTACTGTTTTTAGTTCTCCGAGCCAGCAGTGATGGTTGGGTTTTTCCTAGATCACTCTGTCCTTAGTCTCTAACACTTTTAACCCTATGCTCTATCCTACCTGCCATCATTAGTACAACATTACTGCCATCCTATCTGTCAAAACCACCAGCAGCTACAAGTTATTTAGCTCTCGCCATTGAGGAAGTGTTGTGTTAGAAACTTTAAACATAATTCTTAAATTCTCATAAATCTGCAAAGCAGGTAAAAGTAGTTAGAGAGAGAAAGAAAGAGAGAGAGAATATGAGTTTCAGAACATGAAGTAACTGGCCCTAAATCACGAATGTGAGGCATGTCCAGGACTCTAAGTTAAGTGAGTCTTGCAATATCCATGATCATTTGTTCCAATTTATTATGATGCCTTAAGTTCAGAACTAAAGGTAAAGGAACAGTTTAAAGCAATTTAATTTAATTGCTTCAATGAGGTTACCTACTGTGGTGCCATGAATGAAAAAGACAAACAATCACTGATTTCATTAAGACTGTAACAAGACATTTGTTATTTTATAAAACAAAGATCTTTAAGTCAAGGAATAAATTATAACTGTATAAGACTGAAATCCATTAAATTTTTTAAGTGGTATACAGGAATTACTTAATTTTTTATTTGTGCTATAAATCAAATCATGAAATTTGCAGCTATATTCTTTCTTGGAAATCATTCAAATTGATTCAATTAAATTTTATTGTCACTTGATGTAAAAATATGCATGGAGACTATAACCAACATAATATTAAGTTTGTTTACTCTTTATGGTAAAATTTACTCTCTTGGGTAATTCGAGCACTTTAAAGTGTAAATTTTATTTTTTGTGTGGAGAAAAATAACATCTACTTTACTTGTTGGTTATTTAATATGAGGGATAACATAATTAAAATATATAAAGTTGGCTTGGTGCCTGTAGCACAGTAGTTACGGTGCTAGCCACATGCACCAAGGCTGGTGCGTTCAAACCTAGCCCAGGCCAGCTAAACAACAATGACAACTGCAACAAAAAATACCCAGTGTTGTGCTGGGTGCCTGTAGTCTCAGCTACTCGGGAGGCTGAGGCAAGAGAATCACTTAAGGCCAAGATTTTGAGGTTGCTGTGAGCTGTAAGGCCACTGCACTCTATTGAGGGAAAAATAGTAAGATTCTGTCTCAAAAAAAATAAATGAAATAAAATAAAATAAAATATATAAAAATGAGGAAATAAGATATGGAGGAGAAACTATAGCTAATTATTTTTTTAAAGATTATGGACTTCATATATTTTATTTACTATAGACACATATACATATTGCTATAAATATTAGAATTCAGGTCTTCTATATTAACAATGGCTTTTTCAATACCTTACTGTTAACTATAGTCACCATGCTGTGAAATTGATATCTAGAATTTATTTATTCTAAGTAAAACCTTGTGTTCTTTGACTATTTCTTGACTCACCCCACCAAGCTCTACCCCAAACCCTTGCAGCCTTATCCTACTGTTCGCCTGGTGAGATCAGGTGGTATTCGTCTTTCCATGGCTTAATTTTACTTAGTTTAATATCATCTAGGTTCACCAATGTTGTGCCAAATGACAGTGTTACTAGAAAGGTGGTCCCCCAGCCAGCTCAGCCAAGTGGGGCTGGAGGACCTGCCACCTCCGTTTTGGCAGTGTTGGCAGGAGCCAGCAGAGGAACCAGCAGGCTGGAGTGTAGGCAAGTGGGGGAAGCTTCCCTCCCCCAACAGAGGCTCCATTAGCCAAAGGAACCAGACACCAGCCTGGAAGACACTGGCGATTGCTCCAGTGCATCCCTGATTGGTCTATTTTCAAAACCTGCTCCTGATTGGTCTGTTTTTAGGACCCAAAAGCTCATTGGACAATTGCCCCTATATAAGCCCCTAAGCAGAGAGCCCAAATGCAGACCTCAGAGAGAGAGAGAGAGAGAGGCAGAAAGAGAAAGAGAGCAGGACAGCAAGGAGATTTGGTTCTTCGTAAGAGCTGTAAAACTTGTATTACTTCTGATCCTTCTCTGCAAGGAGGTTTGGCTCTTTGTAAGAGGTGTAAAACTCGTATTATAAAACCTAATCTACTGCTGATCCTGTGGTTTGTTGCTTCATTCTTCGAACTGCCGAGACCAAGAGCCTGGAAATCCAGTATCAAAAGTCCAGTATCAACAGGATTCCTCTCATTTATTCTGAATAGTATTCTGTTGTGTGTGTTTGGTAGGATTTTTGATTCCATAGTCCAGCTATTATGAATAACACTGCAAAAAATCTGAGGTGCAGATATCTCAGATTCTATCTCAGATATCCAGATTCTGTGGATCTATTCACAGAAGCAGGACTGCTGGATCATATCCTGGTGCTATTTTCAATGTTTTGTGGAAGTGCCAGGCTCTTTTTCATAATGAGCATATTAATTCACGTTCTTGCCAATAGTACGTGAGCGTTTCATTTTTTCTACATTCTCACCACTCACCAACACTTGTTACCTTTCTTTCTTTCTTTCTTTCTTTCTTTCTCTCTCTCTCTCTTTTTTTTTTTTTTTATTATAGCCATTAAAACTGATGTGAGGTGAAATATCTTGTGGTTTTGATTGTGTTGTCCGATAATTAGTGATGTTGAACATTCATCCAAACATCTATTGGTTATTTTTATGTCTTTTAGGAAAAATGTCCACTTAGGTCCTTGTCAGTTTTTTAAATCAGATTTATTTTTGTTTGTTTATTTATGTATTTATTTTTCTATTGAGTTTTTGAGTCCCTTACATATTTCAAATATTAACTTGTTATATGATGTTTGGTTGGCAAATACTTTCTCCCATGCCAGAGGTTGTCTTTCTGTGCTGTTGACTGTTTCCTTTGGTATTGGAAGCTTTTTAGTTTTTTGTAACCTCATTTGTCAATCTTTGGTTTTTTTAACATTGTGCTTTCTGGAATCATATCTAAAAACTTTCTCTCTGAGTCAAAGACAAGAAGATTACCCTGATTTTTTTCTAGTAGTTTAACAGCTTTGGATTCTGTACTTAAGTGTTTAATGCATTTTGAGTTGGGATTTTATGTGGTGAACTCTAAGTGATTCAATCATACAAATTCATATCTACTGTATATCTATATCGTATGACCATATCTAGTTTTCCCCATCACCATTCATTTACGATGCTGTCCTTTATTCATTGTGTGTCTCTAGTGCTTTCTGCCAAAGATCAATTGACTATACATGTGCTGACCTATTTCTGGGCTCTCTCTGTTGGTCTGTGATCCCTTAACTTTTGTATCTAGTGTAAGGTAAGCATCCAGCTATATTCTTTTGTATGTGGATATTCAGTTCCCAACATCATTTGTGAAAAGTCTACCTTTTTCTACAGAGTAGTCTTGTCATCATTGAAAAATACTGGGCCACATATATGAGCGTTTATATTTTAACTCTTGGTTACATTCTGCTGGTCTGTGTGCCTGTCTGTACACCAGCAGCCCATGGTTTGAATCATGAACCTTAAGTTTGCAATCAGGAAATGTGAAATCTATAACTTTGTTTTTTTCAAGGTTACTTTGGCTTTTCAGGATACTTGAATTTAAACTGTGAATTCCCATAATTGCTCAGCTATATAAATCTGAGGAATATGTACACTATATCATCTAATACATATATTATCTTACATAATCATAGACTGCAGTGCTAAATTTTATTGTTTATTCTTATATTCTTACAAAATTGTTGATGTTTTAATGTGATATATTGGTTTATTAGGCCTAATATATGAGAATTTTTCCCACTTAATTTGTATTACCTAATATATTTCATCAATTGGTGACTAAAATGATACATTAATAAGTGTTCCCATACCTACCTGCATATGCCATTTTCTTAAGAGCTGAGTTTTGGAAAAATCTAGGAAGGTATAAAAAAACTACTCGCCAAATGGATATGGAGCTGAGCAAACACAGGATGACTCAGACAATTCCAGTTGGGCAAGTTAGATGAGCTTAGTAGGGGTTATTTACACAGGGTATTCCCCAGACTTTCAGTTCCCTGAACACTTACTCCTGGGCAGTGCAGGAGTCTTCAGAGAGTAGAAACTGCACCACTTCTTCACTCTGTATAGCTTTCAGTGTTACAGCTGGCTAAAGGGTACTACTATGATAGGTCAGTTAAAGCAGCTCCAAGCCAGTCAGGCCTCATTGACACCTGTTACCTCTGCTCAGAAAGCACTGAGGCAAATCTCTTGGGTCTGGTAATTACCTTCTGACATTTGGTTAATCTATTTTGTAACAATTTTGTTCAGCACTCCAAGCTAGCACAGCCAAGTGTTCCTCTTTGTGTAATGGATAAGTTGCATTTTTCTTTCAGCTTTGGAAATAATAGCCTGGCCTTAGTCTGTGGTTAGTCTTGGGAATGTGAGCTGTTTGTACATTCCTCAACTGATTCAAATCAAAAGTATGTGAAAATTGCTAATTGGAATAAAGATAATGAAAAACTCTTTATTCAATGTCCCTATTTACATAAAAGAGCAGAAGATGAAGTGAGAAAGAGATTATTTGGAATGCGATGGTGACCCATCAAGGCTTAGGGCCTACTGATTACACACAAGGGTCTTTACTGAAGCCCAGCATAACCCCTAAAACTTCCAGCCACCCAGCTATCGGTATTTACTACCATCAATTTTAACAAAATGATGTGAAAAATTAATAATATAATTTTCTCATTATTTTAGTGATCCAGCATTTGATTAGCTTAATGATTGAAGAAAATTGTATAGCATATTATTTTATCTGCCTTTTTAGTCTGTATTTTTGTGTTTGGCCTGGAAAATACTAGGACTTATAATAAGAAAAAAATAAAAAATAAAGAGGGAGGGAGAGAAAATTAAAAAGAAAATGAGGAAAGAAAAAAGAAAAAGAAAAGTGAATTGAACATTTTAAAAAAAGAAAGGTAAAACAAAGGAAATAATTAATGGAACATGTTTAGAATCTAGAGATTTTATATAACATTTTAAATTCCTGTTTGTTTATTTTTTTAAATAGTAGAGATGACTGACCATATCAAGGTGAATATGATACTGGACAGGTGGTGCCCCAGCCAGCGGGGCTGGAGGATCTGCTGCCTCTGTCTTGGCAGTGTTGGTGGTGGCAGCCAGCAGAGGAACCAGCAGGCTGGAGCAGGCTGGAGCAGGCTGGAGCAGGCTGGAGTGTAGGCAAGTGAGGGGAGCTTCCTCCCCCCATTGGAGGCTCCAGTGGTAAAGGAACCAGACATAAGCAGGGGAAGACATTGGCGATTCCTCTAGTGCATCCCAGATCGGTCCATTTTCAAAACCTGCTCCTGATTGGTCTGTTTTCAGGACCTGAAAGCTCATTGGACAACTGCCACTATATAAGCCCCTGAGCAGAGAGCCAAAACGCCAATTGTTGCAGACCTCCAAGGGAGAGAGAGCAGAAGAGCAAGAGCTGTAACACTTGTATCCTGCTCTGCAAGGAGGTTTGGCTCTTCCTGAGAGCTGTAACACTTGTTGAATAAAACCTAACCTACTGTTGATCCTGTGGTCTGTCGATTAATTCATCAAATTGTTGAGACCAAGAGCCTGGTAATTCAGTATTAAAAGTCTGGTATCAAATAGGTGGAAAAAGCAGACAAAAAAAAAAAAAAAGCTAGTCCCTCAGCTTGGTGAGCGCTTTCATTGATTCTGTAGAAAATGTTAGCTTTTTCTGCCCTTAGACATTTGTTCAGTTTCCTGAATATGAAGCACACCGGGCCTCTGTAGGTGTTTCTGTTTCTTGCTATTTGTCCTGGTTTATGAAACACAAAGGCACAGACAAAGCCATCCTTCTCCTTTGACTCCAATGGTCTTTTGCTCATAGGCTTATTCTCTGAATTCAGAAAAGAATTCAGACCATACTTACTTGATTTGTTTAAAATAAATTTAGTTAAAAAACAGTAATGATAGCTTGGCACCTACAGCACAGTGGTTATGGCACCAGCCACATGCACCGAAGGTGGTGGGTTCGAACCTGGTCCAAGCCTGCTAAACAATGACAACTGCAATAACAACAACAAAAATAGCCTGGTGTCGTGTTGGGTACCTGTAGTTCCAGCTGCTTGGGAGGCTGAGGCAAGAGAATTGCTTAAGCCCAAGAGTTTGAGATTGCTGTGAGTTGTAACACCACAGCACTCTGTTGAGGGTGACGTAGTGAGACTCTGTCTCAAAAAAACAAAACCAATAATGACTACATAAACAAAACAAAAACTCAGCATAATCAGTTCAAAATAAAATTCTGGAGAAAGCAATGAAGTAAGAAAATTATATTAACTCTTTCAAGCTAGAAGCAATTTGACAAATTGTGTTTGCTGTTCTTTTATAACATAAAAGGCTTAATTGGACTTTACAGAATGTAAATTTGACTGACTGCTGGAAGCCAATTAAATAAAATACGTATTTAAACAAAATTAGACCAAAGTTGGATATAATCTAAACAAAAAAACTCACTCAATTAGTAATACACTTCAATAATTATGATGTGCATGGTGAAACTAAAACTTTCAACAACTTGTTACTCCTTTAACTAGGACATCTGTAAGCAAATTTATAGCAGATGATCATAAAATTGTGTTACCAACGTGCACAAAGCAATTAGTTTTATGAAACCTGAAAATTTCCAGGTATCAGCACTATTTTAGAATATGCACGGGCATAAAATGATACAAATAAAAATGATAAAAAAAAGAGTGCCAAAGATCCAGCTTGCAAGGTACTCTTAGTATTTACACTGATTCATTTCTCTTGAAGATTCCTAGCATACATCGTTAGCTTTGGTCTTATCTAATGATAACAGCAAAGCATAACAACTAGAAATCTTTTTAGAATTAAAAATATACAATTATATGATTATGGCATTATTTGTAATACACATAATAGATTTTGTTTTTATTTGTAAATATGGCAAAGTTTTCATAAATAAGGAGAATCTAATACAATTGTCAAAACCAAGTTTTTTTAACTTTGAAAATATGTTTTTTTGATATAACATTAAGGTGATACAGTCTTTGCCTGGAAATGCTATTTTTTTTAGGCATTAATGTAAATATATCTTGAAATTACTATTTATTTTTGTTCATAATTCATAATGATAATACACTGATAAATTCCTAAGCACTTACTATAAGTCAGGCTTCATGTTAATCTCTTTTTAGACTCTAATTTGTTGAATTTTCCCAAGAATTTTTTAAGGCTTGTATAATTATCTCCAGACATTTCTAAACACAGGCAGCAAGACTTAAAATGTCCGCCATCCATGATCACACAGCCAAAAAGTTTAAATTCAGTATTTAAAGCAAATGTTTACTTCAAAGTTTACTCTTAAATATGATATTCATAGAAGCATCCATTAAATCTATTAAAAATATTGTAATAAAAAAATAAAAATAAAAAATATTGTACTCTCCTAGAGTTCCTTTATTTATTTACTGCAACAGAAGGCTAGAATTCCCACAGGATCAGAAAACATAAGTATTACCAGCAAGTGTTTATTTTTTCTGAAATCAGAAGCTTCCAAGCATGGTGTCTGCCATTTCAAAAAGGAGAACATTGAGCACACGGCCACAGGAGGCTTTGATCCTGATGGGTAAGGTGTACACGCACTCACACGAGTGTATACAGGGGAAGAAGTGTGCCTGCTGCATCAAGTTTTGAAAACAGTTTCATTTATATCTCACAGTCACTATTTACTTATTGAGAAACACAACATATTTTAATATTGATGTAATAAACATAATATTGTATGCATATTAAAATAAGATGATGCAACGTTTCTGAAATCCTGGTGTATTCAAAAATTATTCTTGCCTGCCTTCCCAGTTGATGATTACTTTTTATCCAAGAAATATATTGTTCCTATTCCCCTGCCTGCTTCCCAAATGGGGAAGCTTCAGAAGTCCTTGATACGCTGTAGGACACAGTCTATTGCTGTTTTAGGTAGGAACAACTGACCCAAGTTAAAGAAACTCCTCCTCTTTGCAATACGGAGTTGGGAAACAGAAATTCTGCCCAGTCTTCTTTGATTACTCATTCTTAGGGTGCATGTTAGTGTGTGTGCTGAGCTATCACACTGCCCATAGCTGGTGTCTTCGCAGAAGTAATAACTTCATCAAAAGCAGGGATAGTGGACATTTACAGAAGTCTGATAGACAGAATTTTTTAAAATATGCTTAAGTGTAACAGTTACTGATTTCTATCAACTAGAAAAGAAAAGGGAACTAAGGAGGGAAGATGTGATTTGAATATACTGGGCTTCTGGCCTGATATCTACACAAAATATCTGGAAATTACATTACAGAGGGGAGAGTACATTTTTCATTGAACAAGGAATAATTCAATTATATTAAATTCAAATTATCTCCAGAACAAAAAAAAAAAAGACTCTGCAGCCAATGAAGTACATTATGTTGGATAATTCCATGCACCATAATCAGCCCAGAATCTTTCCTTATTCTACCTACATTGACACCACTGGGTGTGGATGATAGCAATTACACGTTGTCTACATGATCCAGCTAGTCTAGCCACAATTGATAAAGAGACGAGTAATTAATTGATTCCCAATATCTTTCCTGGACATTTGGGGTTGAAGTTTATAGATATTAAAATGTTTACCTTATTAAGTAATTAAATTGTTGACATGAAAATGTGAGAGTTGTGGGGACAACCAGTTTGTGTAAATAGAATCAGGGAAAACTAGATGCTTTTCTACATTTCTGCACATTCAAATTAATTCTCTTTCTGAAGATTGGCGAATCTCTGTCTCTTGAAATCCAAAAAGGCATAACTTAATCAAGTTGAATTGTTTATGTCAGGATTCCCATGTGTACCTGTACAAAATGTTATTTCATTCTGTTTCTATGCTGGTGTTCAGGAGGAGGAGATGAGTGGGGAGTCACTGCAGCTTGTATGTGTACAAGGCTCCCAGAACTGCCACTTCCAGCAGCGTCAGCTGATCCAGCCGTTGTAGTCAAGGTGGAAGTCATTCATTCTCCTTTATACTCCCATAAGATGAATCACAGAGCACATTCTTAAACACCTTTTCATTCTGACTACTGTCCTCCATATCCACTAATACTAAACTAATTTTGATCAGTCCATCATTGTATGTTATTTGAATTACAAAAAAATAACTTGTAAGGATTTCTGTGTTCCCAACTTTTACTGAAATCCATTCTTGTGTTAGTCAAAGTAATCTTGCAGAAATATAATTCTTGGGTGGTGTCTGTGGTTCAGTGGGTAGGGCACTGGCCCCATATACCGCGGGTGGTGGGTTTGAACCTGGCCCTGGCCAAATTGCAACAAAAAAAATAGCCGGGCATTGTGGTGGGCACCCAGCTACTCAGGAGGCTGAGGGAAGAGAATTGCCTAAGCCCAGGAGTTGGAGGTTGCTGTGAGCTGTGATGCCACATCACTTTACCTAGGACAATAAAGTGAGACTCTGTCTCTAAAAAAAAAAGTAGAAATGTAATTCTCACTATGTCACTCCTCTGTGTAATATTCTTCAATGGTTTTCCCTAACATAAATTCTAAAATGATGTGGTTAGTATGTGACTCTCCACCTACATTTTCTATTTATATTCCTTTCATTCTCAACATACTGGATTTGACCTTGAAATACTGATGATTTGTTGTGGGGAGATGTTTCTTAGATTATTTAGAAGCATCTCTGCCCTCTACTTGCTAGATGACACCCACCTAGGGGTTACAAACTATTCCAGACATTTTTGGATGTTGCCTAAGGGGCAAGGTGGTCCTGGTTAAGAACCTTTTCTATATACATTGCAGTGCTTTCATGTATAAACACATTGTTCTTTATTAGTCTCTACTTCAAATATTTTTTAAAAACTATGTTTTCCTCCAGGAATGTTCTTTGTATTTCTATTCACTTTATCACTGATTTAAAGTCACTCTTTCCCAATGCTGTACCCAAGGGCTACTTGGTTTCTCTCTGTATCTTTTACCATCCCTGCTCTTATTCTCCCTTCAACTCTCAGGCCATTTTATCAGTGCCATCACCCACCGTGCTGTGTTCCTGGTCATTGCAAGCTCTTTGCTCATGTTCTTTCAAATATTCTTTTTTTTAATTTTACATTTTATTTTTATTTACTTCTTTCTATTTCAGAATATTGCATGGGTAAAAATGTTTGGGTTGCATGAATTGCTTTTGTATAGTTTAAGTCAAAGTTGTAAGTGTGCCCCTCACCCAGATGATGTGCAGTGTGCTCACTAGGTGTGAATTTGCCCCTTCCCACCTCACCCCTCCCACCTGCTTCTTTTCCACTGAGTGTTACTACCAAATGTGTACATGAGTGTTAATTGATTGCTTCTGATTTAATAATGGGTGCAGGTGGTGTTTGATTTTTCATTCTTAAAAAACTTCACTTAGAAGAATGGTCTCCACTTTTATCCAGTTTCAAAGGTAATAATAGTTCCCCATGTCTTTATGGCTGAGGGGTACTTATACCACATTTTCTTAATCCACACATATAGTGATGGGCCCTTGGGTTGGTTCCACATCTTTGTGATTATGAATTGTGCTGCAGTAAACATTTGTGCATACGTGTTTTTTGATACAGTGACTTTTTCCTCCCTTTGGGTGAATACCCAATAATGGGATTGCTGGATCAAAAGGAAGGGTTCCTTTTAGTGCTTTGAGATATCCACATACAACTTTCCCTAGAGCTTGTTCTAGTTGGTAGTCCCACCAAGAGTTTATAAGTGACTGACCTAGTGTGGTATCCGCACAAGAACAGAGACATCGACCAAAACAGATCAGAACAGAAAACCCAGATATAAAAACATCCTCATATTGCTGTCGGATCTATGACAAAAGCAGACAACAAAATGTGCTGTAGAAAAGAATCTCTATTCAACAAATGGTGCTGGGGAGACTGGATAGCCATCTGTGGAAGATGGAAACAGGGTCTGTCCCTGTCATGACTCATAACACATAACTCCGGATGGATGGGTAGCAGACTTAAATGTGCGGCGCAAAGCTATAAGAACTCTGGAAGAAAATGTTGGAAAAAATCTTTTTGACATCATCCTAGGCAAAGACTTTATGAAGACTCCAAAGGCAATCATAGGAACAACAAAAATTAATAAATGAAATCTTATTAAATTAAAAAGCTTTCGCACAGCCATGGAAACAATAGAGCAAATAGACAATCTACATAATGGAAAAAATACTTGCATGCTATCCATCCCATAAAGGACTGTCACTGGATTCTATAAAGAGCTCAAGAGAACCTGGAAGATAAAAACAAAATACCTCGTGAGAAAATGGGCAAAAGATAGGAACAGAAGACTTGCAAAGGAAGATAGACTAACTGGCCCGTGAACATATGAAAAAATAATCTGCATCTCTACTTGTGAGGGAAATGCAATTCAAAACCACAATGAGATGTTGCCGAACTCCAGTGAGAATGACTTTTGTCAAAAAAATCCTAACACAACAGATGCTGGCGTGGATGTAAAGAGAAGGGAACATGTAAATATTCTTATAATTCTCCTACCTTGCCTCATAATATATAATTAATGTCTGTGTCACTTCTTTCAAAAAACGCTATGAGCACCGGAGATTTTATCAGTCTTATTTTTGTTCCTGTTAATATACCTTCATAAATTATGCTCCTTTTATTTATTTATAACCCTTGCCTCAGTTTGCATTCTTCTGTTTATTTGTGTAATGAACTGGATAATATACTTCTCCTTCAGTAATCTTTGCACTCAGTGAACACAAGAACCCATGTCTGTTTTGTTTGTTTTGGGGTTATCATTTTAAATACAGCACCTACCACAGAGTCTGGCACATAATAGACGATATATACTTGTTGGATGAGGATGAATGAAGAGCACGCCCATAATTATATCATAATTGGATAATTACCTATGCATTCATGCTTCCAATTTGAATCATAAGCTGCCTAAGATCTGGAACCCTGTTCTTATTTGGAGCTGTTACATCCACAATGCCCATGTTCTCAATAATTTTTTTCACCTCAGTGGAATGAGACTTTCATAGGAAAAAAAAATTATTTTTGTTGCAAGTGAAAGGTATAAATTTTTGTTAAAAAGCCAAAATTTTAGATTTAAAAAATGGGCCTTAGATGTGTACGGGGCTTTAATTTTATGTTAGATGAACATGTACATAACTCAGCATAGTATAAATTCATAGTAGGGTTAGACTGGAAATGGGTCCCCTTATACTAAGTTAAATTATGGTATTAATAGGGGGCACCTGTGGCTCAAAGGAGTAAGGTGCCGGCCCTATATGTCAGAGGTGGTGGGTTCAAACCCAGCCCTGGCCAAAAATGGCCCCCCCCCAAAATTATAGCATTAATATAACTGGTCAGATATCTTGAGAACTTCAAAATACTCTGTGATGTACTTTTCTAAACTACAGATGTACAGATACCCCAAATTGTTCATATCCACTACTTTTCTATTTATCTAATCTCTTGCTATTTTTCTTTGCTTTTCCATCTCTGTGCAGCACTAAGATGATGCCACACTGGTCTTAGAGAAGTAACACATCGCATTAATACAACTTATGTTGTTATTGTCATAATCACGGAGCTCATTTTGCAAACGTAAATACGGAGTCAGATCTATGAACTCCACACAGCTAGAAGAGCCTCCATATTTTTAGGTGATACCACTTCTATCCAGAGCCCCATTACCTTTTAACCGTGGAACTAGGTGCAGTAGGAAACAGTGTTTATAGTTATTAACAATGTATTATATTCTTAAAGTTGCTAAATGAGTGGATGTTAAGTGCTCTTACTCCAGAAAATGATCATGTGGAGTGATGCGTAGGTTTATTAGCCCATTTTGTCATTCCACAATACATGCTTATTTCAAAACATTATGCTATAATCAGTAAATGCATACATTTTTAAAGTTTAAATTACGATAAATAAATAAAATGAGGGGGAAAGGTACAGTGTTACCTGGTTATGTATTTTGGACCACTATACTAATAACTGACTCCCCAAAGAAAGTAGGGAGTCCCGCGTGAGCTTCAACTCAGCCAGTCTTAAATACTACGGACAGAGTCACGTTTATCTATAGAAACTCATTGTAACAAAACTTATTACTACAAAAACATTAACATGATACTGACTTACATGCTCAGGAAAATATTACATCAGGAAGTTAATTGCTCCGTCTCTGTTATAATGAATATTGAAAAACAAAATTTACAAAGCACCCTCATAATTCCCTGTGTACACAAAGACTGCAGGGATAAACAAACAGCTTCAAGACCCAGGTCTGCCGTGCTTGACAAGCTGATGTAAGTGTGCCATTTCTAGAAAAGAACTCATCAGATCTGGCAGGGTGAATCACTCGCTATGTTACTAATCATGAAAATTATGCAGTCCAGGCCCTGTGGGGTGAAGGATGTCTGGAGAAAATTCTGTCTTCTAGGCTTCACAGAGCGAGGATAAAACTCTGTCTTACAATAATGTTGTGATTTGAAGAGGCTGCAAAACCACTGCACGGATCCTCTTTCAGAGACCTTAGACACATAAATCTTTTATAAGCCATTGATGAATATTAAATACAGACGAAAGAATAGCAGTCTTCAAAAAAATAAGTATTTCTCAAAGTAGAGATCAAAAATGTCCTCGTTTATTGATTTATTTTGCTACGAACCCTCATGAAAAAAAAATACTTGGGAAATGTATCCTTCACCCTGTAATAAAATATCAGTAACATATCAAGTGGAAATTTTAAAAATAAAACCCTATTAAATGGGTTACCAGTAACTGATGTTAATATAAAGTCATTCATTTCTCAAGTACCATATTAAATCAAAGGGAATATAATTTTATTTTATGTGGCTTATCATGCCTTATACATGGGATTAATTAATGATTTATATAAATATGTTGGTTATAAAGGATATAAGTAAATTTTTTATCTTTCAGATTTTTCCTGTATTTGAAAGGTCACAAATCCACAGACTCACAGAATGATGAATGAGACATTCCAAATTCTGAAGTGCAATTTTCTACTAAGTAGCTATGTGGCTTCAGTACACCTATTTCTTCACACAGGAGCTATTTAAGAAAATGAAATTGTTTCAGTGAATTACCTAAAAGGGACATCCTCAGCTATGTAGAATTAAGAAGCAAAATCATGTTATTTGAATGTGTGATAATAAGTAAGAAACAGTAGCATATCTTAAATTTTATTTTAGGGGACAAAAGGTATTTATTTAAGCCTCATAAAAGTAACACAGGGTTCCTAGTGTGGGTGTCCTGCCTACAAATGCAAACTAATTCTCCAGACATAGCTCACATGACTTTTTTCTGTTAAGACCCAGGCTTCCTCCTCTGCCTGCTTACTCCCTATAAGAGCCAGAAGAGTCAGCTGTAGTGTGATGCTCTGGGTCAGGCTAAAAACATTGGTTTTGTATTTAATTTTGTAAATCCTTCCTTTTAAATTTTTTTATTATTAAATCATAGCTATCTACATTAATACAATTGTGGGGTACAATGTGCTGGTTTTATGTACAATTTAAAATACTTTCATCAAACTGGTTAACATAGCCTTCACAGCATTTTCTTAGTTATTGTGTTAAGACATTTATATTCTACATTTAGTAAATTTTAAATTTACCCTTGTAAGATGCACCGTAGGTGTGTTCCCACCAATTACCCTCCCTGCACACATCCTCTCACCTCACTCCCCTCAATCTCCCCTTTTCCCCATATTCTTGGCCTATAATTGGGTTATAGCTTTCATATGAAGCTATAAATTAGTTTCATAGAAGGGCTGAGTACATTGGATACTTTTTCTTCCATTCTTGAGATATTTTGCTAAAAAGAATATGTTCCAGCTCCATCCATATAAACATGAAAGAAGTAAAGTCGCCATCTCTCTTTAAGGCTGCATAATATTCCATGGTATACATATACTACAATATATTAATCCATTCGAGGGTCAATGGACACGTTGGCTTTTTCCATGACTTAGCAATTATGAATTGGGCTGCAATAAACATTCTGGTACAGATATATTTGTTATAATGTGATTTTGGATAAATCCTGTTTATTTTGTTTTTACTTCTTTTGTTTTCCCTTATTTCGGAGTTGGTTGTATGCCACTCTAAACTTGAACATATTTATTGCAACTTAGAAACACAGTACCAAAAAAAAAAAAAAAAAAAAACCCAGAAAGAAAGAAAATAAAGAAATGAGCTAAAGAAACACAGTTCCTTTTCTTCATGTTAAATTCTTAAGTTTATTTTAGGTGTTTAGTTCTGATTTCCATATTATTTTCACAGATATCTATGCTGTATTCATGCATAATTACTATCCATGCTCTGTCTTTTACTTCTATGCTGTGGGGGGCTCTTGTAATATATTTGTATCTATTGTGTTATTTTAGTTTTAATTTTCATTTGCAGTAGAGATCTCACATTTTGATCACAATCTTCTCTCTATTGGTGCTCATTGATGCTCTCTCCCTAGGCATTCTCACCTCGTAAAGTAGCTGCCAATGATTTTGCAATTTTCACAGCTCTTGCTTTTTCTTTTTTATGTCTGAAGGAATCACAATCCTAATATAGCTCAAATAGAAGTTTATTTCCTCCTGAACTTACTCTTTTTGTCCTCATATCTTACTAAAAGCACAACAGGCTACTAACTGTTCATGACACAAATGGAGAAGTCGTTTATCACTTCTCTTTTTCTCATCACATTTCAAAATACCTTGTCCTCTAATTCTAAAATTCAGATCAGCACCATTAACGTTTTTACTGTCTCTTTTTATACTCCCACATTCACTCTACTATCTTTCCTTGCCTGAATAACAATAGCTTAGATGTTTTATTCTGCTCCAATAGATTCTCATTGTGCCTAGATATCAATTTATGTGATAGTCTAAACCTATACCATATGTAAAAACTGGTTCCTGCTTATTTATCTTGACTCCTCTCCTGCCATAACTCAGTTTTCTATCCATATGAGATTTTATAGTTCTTTTTTTTAATGTTTTGTAAAAAACATTAATCTTATGTTCAATGTCAAGTCTCTACTCTTGGTGACCTTTCTTCAAGGATGGTGTATTTCTACTTTTACTTGATACCTTTCTCTTGCTACATGGGTTTCAATCCACATTAGACCTCCATTGTGACTACTTTGGTCAAATTATCAACCATCCACTTGCCTCAATAAAGCACAATTACCTCTCTAGATGAGGGGAATACTTATAGCCCTGAGTAAAGCATTACAAAAAGTGATTCATGTAATCAAAAACATTTGTATGCCCCATTACAAGAAGCTTATCTTACTGTTTTACAATATGATATTTCATTTTTTTTAATGACTTCTCCTATTCCTCCAAAATTGAGGACGAGGAAAGATTACCCAGTCTTATCACTTCTGTTCAACAGAGTATTGAAAGCCCTTGCCAACACAATCAAACAAGAGAAAGAGAGAAAAGGAATCCAAATAGAAAAGGAAAAAGGTGAAATTGTGATGTTTGCAAAAGATAATGTGACAAGTTTGCAAATTCATCCTAGAAAAAGTGCTACATTCCTCATTTCCAAATATCATGTGGTCACCTTCGAAGTATTTGCCTTGGGAAGATAATTCATTGACACCAGTGCCTAGTCCACTGTTCAAAGCACTTTTACTAGGATAAGTTCACAAATGTAATGACAGACCTTGTATAATGATAGCGCTGACAGCCATTCCAGAAAAAGAGTTCTAAAACTTTTGGGAAGTGTTGACTAGATGTTGGTTTCAGTGCATAACTTCTCAGAGGGAATACTTTGAAGGTGACCATAGTGATATTCAGCAATGAGGAATGTATCACTTTTCCTAGGCTAACTTTGTGAACTTAATTATCCACGCTTATAATCCAATATATAGAAAACCTTAAATATTACACAAAAACTGCCATAACTAATAAACAAATATTGTAAATCCAAAGTATATGAAATCAATCCACAAAAACTATTAGCATGTCTGTATAATAACAAATTTGTTGAAAAAGAAATCAAGAAAGCCATCTAATTTATAATAGCTACAAAAAGAATAAATACTTAGGAATGAGGTGAAAGTCCTGTACATTGCAAACAATAAAATGTTAATAAAAAATTAAAGAAGTCATAAATAAATGGAAAAGTATCCCATTTTCATGAACTAAGATAATTCATATTGTAAAAATATCCATACTAGCCAAAGTGATTTGCAGGATAATGTAATCCTTATCAAAATTCCAATATCATTTTTCATAAGAATAAAGAATTATAAAACTCATATGGAACTACAAAAAACCCTAAATAGCTAAAATAATTATAACCAAAACAACACATCTGGAAGCACCACACTGCTCAATTTAAAACGATACTACAAATTTACAGTAATTAAAGCTACATGGTGTTAGCATAAAAATAGACTCATCAAACAATAGACCCATCGACCAATAGAACAAAAATTAATCCCTATATATATGGTAAATTAATCTTCAATAAAGGTGGCCAGAATATACAAGCACCATAAATTGTGCTTGATAAAATATATATCTAGGTTATAGGTTATACTTAGTTATAGGTTATAGGTTATGTGATACTTATCTCACATAAAAGACATTTCATTGAAGATAAATTAAATATATTTATTTGTTTATATTTCAGATTAATATGAGGGTATTATTAGGTTACAACGTTTGCACTTTTTGGGTAAAGTCCCTGTTATAGTTGTATCCCACATGAAGGAGGTATGCTCATCAGGTGGGAGCATGTGAATCCCCTTCCCTACATTCCTTGTCCCAGTTTCTTCTCCCCCACCCCCAACTTGAATTGAATTGAGTTTTTCTCTTATATGGTCATATATTAGTTCATCTACTGGATTCATATTTGTATTGAGTACACTGGATACTTGCTTTTCCATTCTTATGATACTTTACTAAGAAGAATGTGTTTCAACCCTATCCAAGTTAATACAAAGAATGTAAAGTATCCATCTTTTTAATGACTGAGTAGTATCCCCTGGAATATGTACCACAGTTTATTAATCTATTCTGGGATGAACAACATTAAGTTTGTTTCCTCATCTTCGTAATTGTAAATTGAGCTGCAGTAAACAATCTACTGCAAATGTTCTTATGATAAAATGATATTTTTTTTCTTCTGTGTAGATGCCTAGTAGTGGGATTGTGAGATCAAATGGAAAGTCTATTTTAAGTTCCTTGATAATTCTCCATACTTCTTCCCATAGAGGGTGCATTAGCTTGCAGTCCCATCAACAGTATAAAAGTATTTTCGTCTCTCCATATCTGTGCCAATATCTGCATCTTTGGGACTTTGTGATGTGGATTATCATAACTGGGATTAGGTGATATCTCAATGTGGTTTTGATTTGCAGGGAAAATTAGCAGTTTTCATGTGTTTGTCAGATATCCATCTGTCTTCATCAGAGAAAGTTCTATTCATATCCCTTTTTCGGTGATAGATTGAATTATTTGCTTGTTTGTACTTTCTTTTGGTTGATTAATTTGAGTTCTCTATTGATACTAGTTTTTAAGCATTTGTTAGATTTATAACAAGCAAATATCTTTTCCCACTCTGAAGGTTTTCTATTTTTTTAAAATTGTTGTGTACTTAGCTATACAGAAGTGTCTCAGTTTAATTAAGTTCCATTTGTTTATTTTTGTTGTTGTTGTGATTGCCACAGGAGTCTTCTTTATAAAATCTTTCCCCAGCCTGACATCCTCAAGAGTTTTCCCCATACTTCTAGGATTTTTTTTATTTCATGTCTTAGATTTAAATCTTATATGCATCTTGAGTCAATTTTTGCAAGTGGTGAAACATGTGGGTCCAGTTTAGTCTTTTACATGTGGTTATCCAGTTCTCCCAGCACTATTCAACAAATACGGAGTATTTTCCCCAATGTATGCTTCTTTTTGATTTATAGAATTAGATGATGATAAGAGACTAATCTCCTCGTATTCTATTCCGCTCCATATGTCTGTCTCTCTATTTTTTTTTTGTGCCAATACCATGCTGTTTGAATCACGTGGAACTGTAATATAATTTGAAGTCTAGTAGAGTGATGCCTCTAGCTTTGTTTTTATTAATAAGAATTGCCTTGTTATGTGGGTTATTTTTTCTGGTTCCATATAAAATGAAGAAATATTTTTTAGAAACAAAAAAGTGAGATTAGTAATAAACTCAGTCAGAAACAAAAAAAAAAAAAAAGGGAAATAACAACAGATAATACAGAGGTAAAAGAGGTTATATCTGCCAACTTACAAAAAACTCTATGCCCCCAAATTGGACAATGTGGAGGAAATCACCAATGCCTGGAATCACACCATCTCCCTAGACTTAAATAAGAAGAAATAGATCTCTTGAACAGACCAATATCAAGCATTGGGAGAAGAAACAAAAAATGTGCCAAAAAAAAAAAAAAGCTCTGGACCAGACTGCTTTACACTAGAATTGTATCAAACCTTCGAAGAAAAGCTTATACCTATATTTCAGAACCTATTCCAAAATTATTGCTGTTGAGAAGGACGGAACCTCCCCCAACATGTTCTATGAAGCAAACCTTGCCCCAATTCCAATACCAGGAAAGGATTCAACTAAAAAGGAGAACTACAGACTAATTTCACTAATGAATACTGATGAAAAATACAATAAAATCTTAGCCAATGGATTACAGCTATACATTAAGAAACAACACATTGTGATCAAATAGGCTTCATCCAAAGAATGCAAGGCTGGTTTATTATACACAAATCCATAAATATAACTCACCATATCAATAGAAGCAAAAACAAAGACCATGTGATCCTCTCAATACATGCAAAGAAAGCATTCAATAAAATTCTGCATTCTTTTCTAACAAAAACACTTAAGAAAATAGGCATAGATGGTACATTTCTTAAACTGACTGAAGCCATCTACGACAACCCATAGCTGGCATCATACTGACTGGAGTAAAACTTAAAGCTTCTCCATTTGGACCTGGAACCAGACAAGGTTGTCCTCTGTCATCACTGCTATTCAATATAGTGCTGGACGTTTAGCCAATGTAGTCAGGCAAGAGAACAATAGTACAGGCATCCGATTAGGACCAGAGGTGGTCAAACTCTCACTCTGTGCCAATGTTGTGATCTTAGAAAATAAGACCTTAGAAAATCTCAGAGACTCAAGCACAAGACTCCTGGAAGTTATCAAGAAATACAGTAATGTCTGAGGGTATACAATCAATGTCCACAAATCAGTAGCTTTTGTATATGCCAACATGAGCAAAGTTAATAAGTAAATAAAGGATAAAATCCCCTTCACAGTAGTTTCAAAGAAAATAAAATACCTAGGAATATACCTAAAAAGGAAGTGAAGGTCACCAACAAAGATAATTATGAAACTCTAAGAAAAGATATAGCAGAAGACATTTACTAATGGAAGAATAGACCATGCTCTTGGGTGGGGACAACATTGTTAAATAGTTTATACTACCCAAATTTACATTACAGATTTAATGCAATTATAGATTACATTACAGATTTTAATGCAATCACTGATATATTAAATCTTTAAACATAACACCTAAAACTGTAAACTGTTAGGAGAAAACATAGTAGATACTGATCTGGGCAATATTTTACATTTGACAGTACAAAGGCAAGCCATTGAAGCACAAATAGACAAATGGTATTCCATCAGAAAAGTTTCTCCACAGAAGAGGTAATGACCAGAAGGAAGAGACAACCTACAGACTGGGAGAAAATATTCGTAAGCCACACATCTGATAAAGGTTTAATTGGAAATATATATAAAGAACTCAAGCTATTCTATATAAAACAAATGAGTAACCCAATTAAAGAACGGGTAAAGGAACTGAATAGACATTTGTCAAAGAAGACATAAGTGGCCAGTAGATAAATGAAAAATTCTGAATCTCACTAATATTTAGGACAATGAAAATCAAGTCCACATGAGACATCACTTTATACCTGTGAGAATTGCTATGACTAAAAAGATAAGAAATAATAAGTCAAACGAATATTCATATGCTTTTGGTGGGAATGTAATATTAGTACATCCATTATAGGAAACAATATGGAGATTCCTCTAAAAACTAAACATTGAATTATTATATGATCTATCAATCCCACTACCCAAATGTTATGAAGTTGTATGTAGAAGTGATGTCTGCACTCCCTGTTCTTTACAGCATTATTTTCAATAGTGAAGATATGGAATACACCTACATGTCCATTGACAGATGGATGAATATGTAAAATGCAGTGTATCTACACAATGAAATATTCCTTTAAGAAGGAAATTGTGTCATTTGCAAAGATGGGGATGGAATTAAAGAACGTTATGCAAAGTGAAATAAAACAGGCACAGAAAGATAAATACTGCATGTTCTCACTTCTAAGTGGAATCCAAAATAATTAAATTCAAAGAAGCAGTACATAGAATTGTGGTTAAATGAAGGAAATGAGGAAATTATGGCAAAATGCCATAAAACCTCAATTAGATGAACTAAATACATTTTTTGGAGGTATATTGTATTGCATGGTTAAGATAGTAAATAATAATGTTTTATCTCTTGAAGCAACAGGGCTGAGATTACTGAAAATCGAATGCAGCATCACATTTTACGACTAGCTAAATTACAAAGTAGATACAATGCACATCCTAGTAAGTATCGATTGTTAAAATTAGGACATTAATTAGGATGAGGTGGGAACCTGCAAGATTTGAGAGGACCCCTGAAGTTCCCTAAGGAACATTAAGCCCTTAAATTCTGATAAGCCTTCTTCTTTTCATGTCTAGTAGAAACAACCTTCCCACTTTCACTCCCGGAGTCCACTTCATCTCTGTTTAAGAGGATTAACCCTGCCTTGCTAGAGGAAATTTAACTGTTTCCCCTAAAGAAGCCGGCTTACTGAACAATGTTGATTCTCCTTAAGACCTATTTCCACCTCTCTGCTTTGCTTCTAAATCTCTGACCAGACTAAAGTTCAGGAAGCCTTCAAATATAAGGTACAAAGTGTGACTTATGAGGAGGTGTGCTGAATAAATAAATGACTTGAATTTTCTAATTGATGTGGGCAGAAATTTGGGGGAACATATTTGGTAATAAATACTCTCTGCCAATTAGGAGGAGAGGTAGTTTCTTTAATTTGATAAAGGTTGTGTTTAGGAAAAAACATTAATATCGTACATATTTAATACTGAAAAACTAGATGCTTTCCACTAACAAGAGGAACAAGGCAGGGATACTCTCGCTCACACCTCCTGTTCAACATCAAACAAGAAGTTCAACCTAGCACCATAAGAAAAGGAAATTAAAGTATGCAGTTTGGCAAGGGAAAGAATTGCCTTTGTTCACAGAGGACATGACTGTTTATGTAGATCTCAAATAGTCAACCAAAAATCTTTCTGGATGCAGGCTAACTCAAAAGTAAATTGCCTTCCTAAGTACCAGCTTTGAGAATTGAAATTAGCAATTTTGAAATTAGAATTTGAAATTTAAAAAGAAGCAAAAAGTGACATTTAAAATAGGAACGAAGAAATGAAATAAGCATAAGTCTGAGAAAATTATGTATAGAAAACCATAAAACTCTACTCAAACTGTCAAAGATCTAAATCTAAATAAATGGAGAGATATTTTATATTCATGGATTAGAAGACTCAATATTTTCAAGATGTCAGTTCTTCCTCACATTATCCATAGATTTAACGCATTCTAGGCAAAATACCAGCAAGCTATTTTATAAATAACAATAACTTATTCTGTTGTTTATACAGAAATATAAACAACCTTGAATAACCAATATAATAAAAGAATAAAAAATAACAAAGTGCAAGGACTCATACTAGTTGATTTTGAGATTTTATAAAGCTGCAGTAATTGTCAATGTAATATTATTGAAAGAATATATACATATATCAATAAAAAAATTTAGTATATAAATCCTACTTTCGTCACCCATTATCTTTATCCAACTCTTCTAAATACTTATATTTTTCTTTATTTTGGTCATTATAACTATAAGTCTAGCTAATATGTTTTTGCTTCTCTTTTTTTATTTTCCTGCTTTAGATATTTGTGGGTTATTTAGCTTTCCATACAAATATCTCAAAATTATAACTGTGGAAATGTGAAGGGTCTTCTCTGTACTTTTTTCCCTTTTAAAGGAAAAAACTGCCATTCTGCTTTTTAAGTGATACACACATCTTCTTATTTCTATTGTTGCTTACGCTTGATTTTACAGCAGTGAAGCTATTTTTCTTCATTCCCTTCTCATATGTATAAATACATTGGTCTCCCATTTGTGTTTTGAGTATAATCGGTAACAGGAATCCATCAGATCAACAGGTTCAGAGAAAACTACTAACAGCCACATAATTAAGCAAGAGCAAACACTTACGAAAGTGCGAGTCATTTTCTGTGTCGTAGGCTAAACAACCCCAAATAAAATTCCCTTTCTTCCCTCGTGTTTTGGAAAGGTGATCTTTGCAATGGCCCAGAACAAGGGAGATTTTCTGGAAGCCCCAGAAAGCTGAATTAAACAATGCCTACTGCAGTGAAACCCAGTTTTCTCTTGCTGGGTTTGTTGCTTGCCACTGAATACAATCTTTCAATCACAGTAAAGCTCTGCTGGTCTTTGTAATTAGTGAACTAAAAAAAGAAGAATTTTTAGTAAATATGTCAGAAATTGAAGACCTTAAATAAGCCAAGAAGCAAGAGTGATCTGAATCTTGACAACTCTTGTCCATGATTTTCATGTACCAAAGATTAGATGTCTTGACGTTGCTTTGGATTTTAAAAAAATGGAAAAATATTAAAGCATATACTGTTTCTACCAATTGCAGAAAGATAATTTGGTATGAATTCAGAACCCTTTAATCTTTGACAGTCACCTAAATAAATTACAAGTGTAAAATCTGTAAAAGAATTATTTATTCAAAATGGGTAATGTCAGGGAGCTTTTGACAAGCTCTACCAAAAGCCTCAGAAAAGGAAAGGTATTTTAACAAAGAGAATTGTTGATTTAATGTAGCTGTGCACTTAATCTACAGCATCTGGCTTTGCCACTTAATAATCTTTTCAGTTAAACATCAAAAAGTTTCTTTTTTCTTCTGTCTTGATTATTACTTCAGATCTTAATTAACAACAAGTCTTTTTTCACCTTCAGTTATTACTAAAAGATCTGGGAAGATCAAGGGAATGCATTAAGACCCCTTGTCTACCATATCAATGGCCTTCCAACTCCCCTGACAGTTATCTTGGCATATCCTAACGGCCAAGCATGATCATAGCTGCACCAGAGAATCCACTTTCATCTACCATTTCATAGTGGGCCTTTTCCACCCGCCCTCTCAAGTTAAAGTGTTCAGAGTAGTTATAGATAAAACAGCTAAAATTCATCAAAATTTTTCCCACAGACACACTGAAACAAAATTAGTAAAATGTTAAATACATCCTGTAATTTTGATCTGCATTAATCTGTCTGGCACATAATTTGACATTTCTAATGCTAGTAGCAGAAAAGAAAGGCATTTACTATTTCTTCCTTTCATAGCGAATCTTCATTGCTAGGTCTAAAGAATCCAAGTAAAACAGATTTGACAGAGATCTGGCTAAAATGATCAGTCCCCTGAATGGGTTATTTAGGGCCTGGATTTCTCATGTGTAAGATCAATGTGTTAAGAAACATTCATAGATGATTTATTTAAGCTTTATGTAACTAAAAATTAAGTTATAAAATAGTGAAGAAAATATTATTTTGAGAAATCAAAAGTCAACATGTAAAAATGAATTAAAGTTTGAAATATATACATATAGTATAAATATTTATAAATACATATGCCTCACGATGAATCAAATGACATATCATTTTACATAGTATGTCAGGGCTAAATTCAATTATACAATCTTCAAAGCATAAATTAAAGCAAAGAAACTTATAAAGAAGAAAAAATATGAATGGCGTATTAACAGAAAACAAAGTCGTCACAGGAAGACCAGTTTGCAAAAAACTTGAAAAATAAGTTAGAAGTATTACTTATTCTCGTATTTTGCCACTGTTTGTTTTTGAATTTGTGAAGTTTATTCAATAAATCTAAGGACTTAGGAACTCTATACAGATGCCAATGTAAAACACAGCAATGACTAACAGTATTCCATTTATAAGAATAGAAATCAAGAAAAACAATTTTAAATGTAAATGTTCATCTGTACAGAAAATTTTGAAAATAGTGTATATTTAATTATACTTAGGTACTATGATTAATATCTTTTTATGTTTACATATAATTTATATTAATATTTTCACAGAACATTTTGACACGACTAGAGGTTACATATTATATAAGTACATTTGGTATTAGTCTTTTGGGAAATATATTCATTTCACATGCAACAAAAATATAATTTTAGACTGAAGTTCTCATTTTATTCATCTTACAGTTTCATAACACAGAAAATCAAATAAAATTAATGAAAGGAAAGAGCGAACATTTCTCCCATAAATTTATAAGCCAGAGCAAATAAACTAAAATAATTTGACTGCCGTTGCCTGCAAAGGTTTTTTTCAGAAGTGGGTTATTACTTAGCCAAATTCTACCTTTGGATTTCTGACAGCATTTTCTCTGATGTTGAGAAGAAACAACCACCTTTTTTTTTTTCCTTTTTCCATTTTAATCAGAAGGCATTCCTCCTCTGTAATAAACACACCTCTTGTGTTCTGAAAACAGCAGGAAAAATGTTCCAGCGACACCAGTGGCAGTGTTTTCAGAATTCCAACAAACCTGTTTCCTCTGTAAGTGGAATAAAGTATAATAAGCTCCTGGTGACCAATTCTCACCTTTCATAGGATATCACCAGATGTAAAATTTTGTTCTGAAATTGACTCTAAAGCATTTCATATAGACGCTGTAATTTTTGCAAGCTTCCCTTCTTTCTTGTGACAAAAGCAGTCGTCATTATTATTCTTGTTTCCTTGTAGACAATGTGCGTTCCTCCCAATCTGATTATTTTAGATTTATGTTTAACTTCCTGAAGTTTGCTTATAATTCATGTAGGTTTGACCTAATTTGTTATTATCCTGTTTGGAGTTTGCCACAGTTCTTGAATCATTCTTTTTTCCAATTTGAAGATGTTAAGGGATTAACATGTTTGCTTACATATTTAGGTTTTGTACAGATTAAGTCAAAGTTATAAGTGTGCCCTTGACCCAGATAATGTTCACTGTACCCAGTAAGTGTTTACCCAGCTCCACCTCCACCCTCCCCAGCTTAATTTTCATTGAGATTTACTTCCACGTGTGCACTTAAGTGTTGATCAATCAGTACTGAGTATGTGTTTATTTCTCCACTCTTGTGATGTTTCACTTAGAAGAATGGTTTCCAGGTTCATCCAGGTTATCACAAGAGATATGAGATGGCCATTTTTTTTTTATGGTTGAATAGAACTCCAGGGTATGCATATATCACATTTTATTAATCCACTCATTTGCTGAGGGGCACTCAGGTTGTTTCTACATCTTTGTGATTATGAATTGTGCTGCTATAAACATTCATGTGCAAATGTCACTTATGAAAAATGATGGGTATTTTTTCCTTTGGATATATAAACAGCCGTGGGATTACTGGATCAAATGGGAGAGCTATTTTAAGTACTCTGAGATACCTCCATATGATTTTCCATAGAAGTTGTACACAGTAGTTTGCAGTCCCACCAATAGTGTTTGAGAGTTCTTTCTCTCCACATCCATGCCAGCTTTCGTTGTTTTAGGACTTTTAAATATGAGCCATTCTCATTGAAGCTAGGTGATATCTCATTGTATTAGGTGATAATCTCATTTGATTTACATTTCCCCAATAATTGGATACACTGAGAAATTTTCATGAGTTTGTTGGCCATTAGTATATTTTTACTGAAAAGTTTTGTTCATGTCTTTTGCCCAGGTTTCAATGTGCTTGGTTCATTGTCTTGATGATTGCTTGAGTTCTTTTTAGACTCTGATTATCAATCTTTTATCATATGTATAGCATGCAAATGTTTTTGCTCATTCTGTAGGTTGTCTATTTGTTTTTCTTGTCCTTGGCTATGCAGAAGTTTTTTAATTTGATCAGGTTCCATTTATTTAATTTTGCTGGTGCTGCGATTATTTGGGGAGTTTTCTTCATGACTTCTTTGCCTACTCTGATATGTTTAAGAGTTTTTTCAGCATTTTCCTCTAGAATTCTAATAGTTTCCTGACTCAGTGTTGAGTCTCTTAACCATTATGAGTTTTTGTGAGTGGTGAAGGTGTGGATCCCATTCAGTCTTTTACATGTGCTGTCCAGTATTCCAAACACCATTTATTGAACAAGGATTCTTTTTTCCAGTGTATGATTTTATCCATTTTGTTAAAAATCAGATAGGAAAATGAGGATGGTTTCATCACTGAGTTATCTGTTCTTATTAATATAGATGCAAAAATCCTCCATAAAATCATAGGGAAAAAATTTTAGCAGGACGTCAAAAAAAAAAAAAATCATCATGATCAAGTGGGCTTCATTCCAGAGATGCAAGGGTGGTTCAACAAATGCAAATCCATAAATGTAATTCACCACATAAATAGATGCAAAAAAAAAAACTATATTTTCCCATCAATCCATACAGAGAAAGCATTTGATAAAATTCACACCCTTTCATGATAATAATACTCAACATAATGAATATAAATGGGAATTTCCTCAAAAGTATAAAAGTTATATATGACAAAGCTACTGCCAACATCACATTTAACGGGCAAAATTGGAAGCATTCCCACTTAGATCTGGAACCAGAAAAGGTTGTCCTCTTTACCACTTTTATTCAAGTTCTTCCCAGACCATTAGGCAAGACAAAGAAATCAAGCGGGTTCAAATAGGGAAAGAAGAAATCAAACTATCACTTTTTGCAGATGATATAATCTTATATCTAGAAAACCTCACTGATTCAACTAAGAGACTCATCATGACACTGATAAACAAAATAAGCAAAGTCTTAATGTATTAATTTCTTTGTGTACATTAAATCAATGTACATAAATACAAATCAACAGGTTTATATATGCCAAGAGTTAAGCTGAGAATCAATTCAAAGATACAAACTTTAACAGTAGCAACAAAGAAAATAAAATACCTAGGAATATATTTATCAAAGACCTCTGTAGGGAGATTTATGAAACACCAAGGGAAGAAATTTCAAAGGAAGTAAATATATGGAAAAATACACCATTCTCATGGATCAGCAGAATCAACATTGTTAAAATGGTCAAACTACCCAAAGAGATTTACAGCTTTAACGTAATTGCCATTAAAATACCAATGCCATTTTTTGCAGATCTAGAAAAAAAAATAGTTCTATGCATTGTATGGAGCCAGAAAAGACCCCCAAAGCCAATGCAAGTTTATGTAATAAGTTTCCTGCTTCTTTTCAGTTGAGGAGGTGTGGATGTGTATGTGTGTATATGTGTGTCTTTCAAATCATGTTTGGGAAGTGTACAAACATTATTTATTCAAACTATTTTATCTTTTAAAATATATTTTTCTTTCTTTTTTGAGGTATAATTTTGTCTATGTAAGAAGCTTTTTCTATCACATTAATATGAGGGCATAAATGTGTAGGCTAATGAAGTATCTCAAGAAAGGGGGGAAAAGTATCCAATGTACTCAACACTAATATGATCAACCAATATATAAACAACTACCTGCCCACAAGCAAGAAAAACACAAATACGTAAGAAGATTTGATAGTGTAAAAAGATCTGTGCATCTTTGTACTCTTTTTTCTGATCTATTATTTACTTGAATAATTTCTATTGTTCTTTCTTCATATTCTGTATCCATTACCTCCAATGAGTTTTTAAGTTCATTCAGTAAATATTTCATTAGGTCATTGTGCTTTACTGTTCTAGAGTTTTAAAATTTCTGTAATATACTTTGAATTTCCAACTCTATGCTAAAATTTCTTATCTGCATTCATTAAAATCACATTTTAACTATTAAACACATTTTCATTAATATTTAATACACACGTACATATAATAAACATGTATGTATCTGTGTATATATTACTTACATAGGTAATATATACTCTATTATCACTGAATATTCTTACTTCTTATCTGCTAAAGCCAGTATCTATGTTTTTTACCAGTAGTCTTATTGCCTACATTTTTCTGGCTTATGACTGTCCTAGTCTCCACTTGCCTTCTGTAGTGATTTGTGATTGAATATTAGAAATTATAATTAATGAAACGTAGAGATTGGATTACATTTTAGCAGGCCGGCTGATGAGCTTGGACTTCACAGTCTTGGTGTTATGTTTTGTTAGCGGAGTCAGTGAGAGCGCAGCGTTCCTGAGACCCTTCAACCTGGGAGGACTCGGTCTTCTCATCTCTTGTTTCCTCCCCTGATCTCGTCAAGGCGTGGTTTTAAGTTTTGGCGGAGTCAGTACAGTTTAGTTTCTACTCTACTGTGTGTTGGTTACTCCTACAACCAGACTTCCTGGTGTCTCAGCTGGGTGTCAGAGACACTTTGTGATATTGAGAATATTTCTCTGATAGAGTTTGGACTCTGAAGGGTCCAGCGTTGCTTTTGTCTCTGACCTGCGGGGCGCTATCTGATAAGCTTGGGTGCGCTCATTTAGGGCATACAGAGCTCACTCAGCTTGTTGTCAGATATTTGGGGAGCACCCCCGTGAGTCTCTGGGGTGCTCTTTCTATCATGTCTTTTCATTTCAATTTTCAGCTCTACAGAATTGGCCACTTCATTTGCCCCCAGTTCCGATCACTTGTACTCCCCCGGGTGGGACCATCAGACTTCAGTTCTCTGTACCTTGAATAGGTGAGCAATCCTAGGGTTTACTGCATTACGATTTCTTCCTCTAAGGGATCTCAGTGTCCTCTCTTATAATTCACAGCCTGAGAACAGGTGCATAAAATTTTTTATCTGATTTTCTATTGTTTATAGTGGAAGGGCTATTTTGATAGTGCAAAAAGTGTTGAAAATATAAATAAAATTGTATTTAAAGAAACAATGTACTTTTAGTACTTTAAGCAAGGGTAGCAAATGTTAATGTTTAGTGACTACCCTTTATGTATCTTGCATAATTATGACTAAAATGCACAGTACCCTTAAGTGTATATCAGGCTCCTTCCTTTATCTGCATATTAATGACTTTACTAAATTATTTATCATATTCTTTTGTATTGAAGGCCAGTGGTTTTAAAATATGTCGACTTCAAGACCTCTTTATATTGTTTTTAAAAATGTAGAACATCTAAGAACTTTTATTTATGAGTATCCTATGTTAATGTTAAGAAAATTAAAAATATAAATTAATTTTAAAATACCAATGATAACCCATTTTATGTTAAGATAAATAATGCATTTTATCTTTTGTAACATTGCTTTAGGTTTTTGCTAGTGCCTTTAATGTGTTACTTAACAAAAACAGGTAGATTCTCATATCTGCTTCTGCATTTGATATATTAAAATACGATATTTAGGTGTATAAAATGAAGAAAATACAGTCTCGCCCAGTTATAAAAGGAAAGAGGGGAGCTTTTAAATCATATTTTTAATGTAGATATTATTTTTATACTATACCAATATTGATAAGCATTTTTTTTTTATTTTAGAGACAGGCTGGAGTGTAGTGGAGTGATCCTATCTCACCACAAACTTAGTCACCTGGGCTCAAGCAATCCTCCTGCTTCAGCCTCCTAAGTAGCCAGAATTATGGACAAACCACCACTGATGGTTAAATATTTTCTTAAATACTGATTGCAATGTGGAAAATGAAACCACATCCGTAATTTTTATATGCTCTACTAAATCCATTTATCTATATTGCACTTTGACTATATCTTTCACCTATGTATGTTACAACACCATTCCATTGTCATATGGAAATTGTATGTTCACTGAGTTATAGGTACGTATTCTAAATAATGCATTATGATGTATCAAATTGAGTTTTGAAAATTAATTATATTCTCAGAAATTAATTATATCCTAGGAAATTAAATCAATTTTTCCATTAGGTTTATTCTAATGAAAATATATTAATTGAATTAGTGACTTGATGTTAGGTATTTCCCACTGGTGCTTAGGTATTATGGTTAATATTTTTTAGCCTTTATGTTCTTAAGTAAGAAGAGAAAATTGCTTCTTTAAATAATACAGAACGTAATGAATTATTTATGTAAGTTTATGCCACTATAATAGCATCAACGATTAAAGAAACTTGAAGTCTTTAGCCTGAAATGAAAAGGAAATTTTTATACATAATCAAAACCTCCTACAACTTACCTGGTTATGCCACAGCTTTATATGGAGTGCCAAAAGGAAATACTTTCTGCATTTTTTGCAGTGCCCTTCATGTGCTGATGGCATTACAGAGACATTTATGTAAATGTAGTCACAAAATAACTGACCTTAGCAGGATCACAGAGATTATCCAGATTAACTTTTTATTTTGTTTATTAAAAAACTCTGAGTTCTTCGGAGATCATTTGACTTAAGGAAATAGCTGGTTGGTGATAGCGCTGAGACCAAAATATTTATCATGGATCTCTATAAAAGGGTATCGATGCTGCTTGTCCCCCAAACAGGAGTTCCTTTTGTTTCAGTGTACTTTGAAAATAGGATGAGAAAAGTATGGTTAGCTGATTTTATAAATGAATCAGATAAAAAATAAAAAGCTACACAAATTCGGATCAATATTCATATTTATATATTTAAGGTAATTTTAGTCCATGAGATGATCATTTTATTTTATTTATAAGTAACGTATAAGTGTATAACATATCTTATGAATCAATGGGATTATGCAAATACCAATATGAACAAATAAATGTAAAATGGAAACTGCATTTTCCTTGACAAGGTAATTTTATTAACTATAATTTACGTAACACATCCTTGACCTCCAAGTTTGGATTTTGATGAGCCAGATGTATCTGTTAGCTTTTATTCACTATTACACGGAAATATGTGAAAATGAAGGGAACAGGATAAATTTGGAAGGTGATTAATGAATGTGCTTCATTTCCCTGCAGAAGCTAACTCTAAATCTGATTAATGAAAGTCTGTTCTGATAGAAAAATTGCATCACCTAACAATGGACACTATTCCCACTAAATGTTGCCTTGTGAGATCAAAGCCTGAGACATAGGCTGTCATCTGAAGCAGCTGTATGGGATGGCTTGGACAAATCAACTGCTCCTCTTTGCTTCATTTACAAAATTACTTTTTTTTTTTTTTTTTTTGGCAACCATTTAGGAGAAATGAGATGGCCAATGTGTATGGAATCCTAAAGTGTGTGTTCAACTCTGGATAAGGGCAGAGAGAATAAGATTACTCTTAGTAATATATTCGGTGTACATTATTTTCCATATTTCAAATCTAACACATGAATTGCAGCCTATTTCACAACATCCACAGAAATATGATTTCCATTTCCTCATAGATTACCCATATATAAGAGTAGAAGAGGCCTACTGAGCAAAAAAGATGGTTAGCAGCAGGCCTGCTGAATTGATATTTTTCTGGGGATAGGAAGAAGGATGTTAAAAGATAGCATCATTATTTCTAATTTTCTTCATGTTATAGGTAGAACAATTGTTTGCTGTGAATGATGGAGTGGAGACATGGTATGATACTTAAAGAGATTCATTAAGGCTTAAATGATTATTTCAGAGAAAACATATTGTTGTTGACCAAGAAAAAGCAAATAATTTGATGATTAGCCTTGAATTTTCTGCTGACGTTTGAAACTGCCCATTTAGGGAGAATGAGTCCATTCATTTGACTACATTTATGTGTCATATAGTAACAGAGGATCGAATGGCAGGGTTTAGCATAGGTCAAGGCCTTTGAGGTGGAGACTAGAAGCAGTAATGTCTCCAGGTGTAGCCTAGAATCAAGATAGAATATAGAATAGAAGTTAGGCTGAATAAAAAAGAAGAAATTTATAATTGAGGGAGATAAAAAATAAGAGAAGAGATTTTAAAGACTTTGGAAAATATGTTCATAGGTAACATCATCAGTAGAGAACTGTTTGGAGGTGAAGATGTAGAAACAATTTTGTAGATACAAATATATTTGGGATTTAGTTTTGTTTTTTAAGTATTCAAAATGTGACTATGAGGACTAAGTCATTGCAATTCAGGAAATAAAGTAACTCTGAGGGTCAGATTCTAAATAGGTTATCTACATGAATAATAAAACCACTCTACCCCCAGAAGATGAGCTGAGTTGTGATGAAGGATAAGAGTAGAACTCAATTTCTATAAAGAATATTGTGGTAGAAGTAGGCTGTTATTAAATCATGGGTTTAAATAAGTAGAAAATAATACAATTCAGAGGAACAGGACAATTGCAAATAAGTAGACCAATGTCCAGAAAGTGGCCATGGAGTGTAACGCAAATGTCCGTGTTGTATTGGAGTATAAATAACTCCAACTCTTAACTCCAAAGCAGTGGTTCCCAATTGATGTGGCAGCAGGGACCTGTTTCATGGAAGCCTATTTTGCCAGAGATGGTGAGTGGGAGATGGGAGGATGGAACAGAGCCGAAGCTCAGGTGGCAGGGTTGTGTGGCTGGCCACAGACCAGTGGTAGCGCTAAGATAAATCAGAGGTGGGCAAATGATTAACCTTGATAACAGAAAGCCTCAGGAATTGAGAGGTCAAACGTGTTCCTTTCCAAACCCCTTTCCTAAATCTTATTGTTAAGTTCTAAATTCATAGGAAACACTAATCATTTCTTTCCATGCAGCCTTAAACTTACAACACAAATAGAGTCAGAGGTCTCCTTAATTTTTTAATTTATATTTGAGACTAGGCACTGTGGCCAGAAATGAGTTGTAAATGATAAAAAACCCACTACACAATTGATAAAGTCCATTTAATTCAAAAAAGGCTTGTGCCCATGCCATCACCAAGGAAGCAGGCCAGACCATGTATTGTAAGCTCAAAGTTTGCAAAAGGTGGGCCCCCCATATGTGTCAGGGAAAGATCCTAAGCAACCTCTGCAGCTGTTATTTATTGAGGGAGTACTTTCTAAGTATGGAATGCCCAGCACATGAATAGGTAACATGCTCCCTTCCCCTGAGACTGTCTCCCACACCAAAGTTCCACAGCTATTCAACATCTAACGCCCAAAGTAGCATCTACTCACTCAAAATAATATTCCCTCATTAACGTCCAGTGTCTGCATGTTTCAAAAAACCTCTACTTTGTCTCTGCAAGCACACTATCCCAGTTCCTACATATCCCCCCTTTTTTGTTTAAGACATTCTTGCATTGTGTGAAGGAGAAACCTGTAGTTATTTATTTCACTTTCTCTTCTAGTCAAATAGCGCTCCTTCTAGTTAGGTGGAGAAAAAGAAAGAAAAAAAAAGCACACAATAATTTACAAAACTACATCAGAGGAGTCAGCAAGGGCCTTCACCAGAGGGAGTTGTGTTATATTGTATTCTTCTAAACAAATAGGTGTAATATTCATTTTACATATTTCATCACCTAACTGTTTTGGGCTGACCCACGGGGTCCTTGACCCTTCCACAGGAAGTATTAATCAACGCCTGAAGTTTCCTGCTTCTGCACATTATCCTTTGTAACCATTAAATGAGTAGCAATAGGCATAGTGAAGACTGGAATGTCCGGTGGGGAAAGGGAGTGTCAATAAGCTCATAACCTTTCCAAGCTATAGTTTGAAGGAGCAGTAAGGGAAGGATTAGGTATATATATCCAATAAATAAAGATTCTCTAACCTTTGCTGATACAGGAAGTTTGCTATGTCTTCAAATTTCCATTACCAAAGCTGACTGCTTTGTTCAGAACCTTATTAGAGCTTAGAGGGTGAGGCCTGAGTTTTCCTGGACCTAGAGAATTGGGAGGCTTCTTAAATGGTGGAACCCCATATCTGTCCTTCCTCTCAGAAGCTTTAACTACTGATAGGGAGGAAGGGTGCTGACTGCTCCAACCTACTTCCTGCTGAGCATGGACAGTGATATGTGAGGCAGTTAGAGGTTTTTCAGAGGAATTTGATCTAGGAGTCACAGTAAATGACAATCAATGTGGATAGTTTGGAGTAAATGTTTTCATGAAATTTCAGGCCTAGGAAACTGTGGTTCCCTATTCAGACTGAAATGAGGGAGCCTTGTATCTGTAGGAGTTACTGAGGACAGATTCAGTAAGGTGTTAGTGAGGTCTCCTGCTCATGTCGAGGTTTGATCCAGCGAGCAGGCAGTCACTGCTTTTCTTGTTGTTACACTCAGGGTTAGCATTTTAAAAACTAAGTTTTGAAAAAGCATATCTCTAAGTTCTGGCTGAGCAACAGCTTTATCTACTGATGGTTTTAATTGAACTAAAAAGTCAGTGTAAGTCTCATTTCCAGACTTTATTACTTTAATAAAAGATTTAGAGACATGTCCAGGTGCCTGAATGTTTTCCCAGGCTCGAAGACAACACAGCTTTGTTTGTGTTATAGCTATGTCATCATATGAAGTTGTTTTGGAATGCCCATCCACTGACCAGAGCCAGTGAGCTGTTCTGAAATTATGGGAACATTCCTCTTCTGGTTCTGGTGACTATCGCATCAGCCTCTTCCTTCTACCAAGTTTTAAATTGTAAATATTGACCAGACTCAAGAACAGTTCTGGCCATCATGTCCCAATCGAATGGAATAATTCACTGCTCTTATGCCAGTTTCTGTAATAAGCCTCTAGAAAATGGAGACTCCATGGCATACTGTGTTACAGCCTGTTTTAGATCTTTCAGGATCTTAAAAGTAAACATATGATGACTAAAGTGTTGGTCCCCTTGAGGATATTGCAGATTGGGAGGAAGGTCAGTAACTGTAACAGGAAAGAGCCCCAAAGTATTTCCTAAAGTGAAATCTCCTGTTTGGCAACCCTCTAATAGTGCTTTCATAACTGGAGTGGTGGGAGAGCTATTTTCATAAAAGGGTGCCAAGGGCAGTGCTGGATGTTTTATTTGAGTAGTCTTAGCTGTGAGATCACTCAGCCAGTCTTCTAACTGCTTAATCCTGACTTTCAGGGTTTGATTCAGCTTAGCTTTACTGAGGTACAAAAGTGGCAATGGATGGGATGACACAGAGTCCAAAGACTCGGGCTCCTCCACATCCTGTTCTGATTGAACCTGCTGCACCACCTCATCACCTTCTTTATCTGGAACTGTTGCAACTCTATCAATGCGGAGCCACCCATTGCTTTCCTGTGAATCCTTTTGGTATTTAAAAATCTCTCACTACCATTGTTGTTCCTCTTGGTAGGTTAGACAGGGAATGGCTTATTATTTGCTAAAGGTCTTAATATCCCTTTGGTAGGTGCCTATGATTTTCCAAAGGTGTCACTCACCCTGAGTGATCCTGTCCTTTGGTAGGTTACCTATTGCAGGTTACCTATGATTTGCCAAGGGTCTTACTCACTTGAAGTGACATTGCCCCCTTGGTAGATACCTCTGGTGGCCAAAGGCTACGTTGTTCCTTGTCAATCTGGATGGAGAATCCCTTTTTCCTCTCTGTAACTTCTTCCTGCCATACTGACAAAGGGTACACTTACCCGGAGTGATTTTCCTCTTTAGACCAAACCACTATCCTGCCACCTATTCCAGTTGTCGGTGCTGTCACCAAGGAAACAGGCCAGACCATGTAAGCTCAAAGCTTACAAGAGGTGGGCCCCCCTATATGTGTGTGTAGGGGGCAGCTCTGCAGCTGCTGTTTATTGAGAAAATACATTCAAAGTACGAATGCCCAGCACGTGCATGGGTAACATGCTCCCTTCCTCTGAGTCTGACTCCCGCACTGAAGTTCCACAGCTGTTCAACATTAACACCCAAAGTAACGTGCAAAGTCAGCTCTCTGCTCCTTAAAGTCCATTATATATTTCAGAAAAACCACTGCTTTGTTTCTGCAAGCCCGCTGTCGCTGCAAGCCCTCTGTCCCAGTTGTTACAGGCTTCAGTCTGCTTTGTTGTATATTAACTTGGAGTAACAAGCAAATTAAGTGAGTGCTGTTCATCTAAGAGTTATTTTAAAAAATCAATATTTCCTCATGTATTGTCAAGAAAAAGTAGATTCTTCAGTCAGTAAATGACAATTATTTTTTAAAAAGTTCATTATTAAGGGAATAAAAAAAGTAGATATATTAATTTCTTTTTTAAAAAAAATCCTGGTTAAAGTGAGGGTACAAACAACCAGGTCACAGTATTTGAATTTGTTACATAGAGTCCCCCTTATAGTTGTGTCCTGCACCCGAAAGCTGTGGCATACACCCCTACATTGTGCCCCTTAAGTGGGAGCACACCAATCCCTCTGTCTCCCCTCTCCCTGCTCCTGGGTCCCCTTCCCCTTGAATTGTATTAAGTTTTTCTCCTATGTGGACATATTGCTTTTCCACTCTTGTAATACTTTACTAAGAAGAATGTGTTTCAACTCCATTCAGGTTAATATAAAACATGTAAAGTTGCCATCTTTTCTTACAGCTGAATAGTACTCCATGGTGTACGTGTACATAGTTTGTTATTGAGCACATTAAAATTAAGTTCAGGCTGGTCCTTTGAGCAAATCTATCTCCAGTATTAAAAACATACAAATAAAGAAACAGATAAAAATAATTCCTAATGAGTTGTTTAGGTTGCAAAGTACATTCAGAACATAGAAACATAAAGGAATGATATGTTCAATGCATAACATGCTTATATGTGAGAAACAAAAACATAATGAAAATTGAAGTTAAAAGGATAAATTATTTATAACAAATACATCATATAAATCTTTTAAACAATTAATGAGACACATGTGGGGGCCAGAAAAAAAAATATGTCAAAACATCAAAGAAAGTAAATTCATAGAATAAATTGATTCTCAATAACTGTAAGAATGTTCAACTGTACCAAAAGAAGCAAATGTAAACAATAAGCTATTTAAATCTCTGAAAATGTTAAAGATATTTTTTTCTTAATTTAGTAAATGAAAACCTTGAGCAGTTTAGGATAAATTTAAGCATTTATCCTTAGAAAGACTTAAACATGAGGGATGTAAATTGTGTGGAATAATGTTGCCTTGAGTAAACCGAAGCTATAAGAGTAGTTTTCACTGGACAGTGGAATTGTGACTGTCATTCTTTGTTTCTGTGTGCCTTCTTATATTTCAAAATACTGATGAATCATTCTGAAACAGCCAAGATGATAAACCTAATTTCATCAACAACCACAACAAATCTAAATACTCTCATTAGAAGGCCTGTACTGTCATGTTATTTAAAAAAGCAAAAATCATGTTTTCAATACAAAGATTCCAATAGTTTAAACATGAAAGGTAGGTAGAGGTATACCATACTAACAATACATAAAGAAAATTTTGAATGTCTGTGTTAATATTAATCAAAATATACTTCAGAAATAAGAATGTACTAGTAATAAAGAAAATAGTTTCCTGACTGTAAAGGGGGCAATTTATCAAGAGGATTCAAGAATCTTACGTATTATACGTCTACTCACAGAGCTTCAAGATATATTAAGCAACAGCTGAGAGTACTGGCAAAAGAAATAGGCAAATCCCCCCAAATTAGAAAAAGCAGCATTGAAAAAAGTACAAACTTTGAGGGCCAGCAGCAACTGGTTTCAAAAAAATATTAAACATGCAAGACCATGTTTAATTAGCATAGATATAATACATAAGTGCATCAAAGGAATTGAATGTAAGAGATACATGGGGGTCTACAAAAATCAGGGAATGTGAAGTCCATGTGGACAGAAACTAATGAGACCCTCCTGGCAACATCAATAAGCCAAACAAGTTGCAAGTTACACAGGTGAATAAGAAAATGCTGTGAGTGAAATAGTGGAGCATAAAACAGTAGGTCTCAAAACTTTCATAGTGAACAAGTATCTTGACAACTGATTTTTACAAAGGTGCAAAGAAATTTCAGTGGAGACGTCTAGACTTTTTAAGAAATGGTACTGCAACAATTTTACATCCAGATGCAAAAACACAACCAAACCCTTTGATTTCACAGGACACTATATACAAAAATTAACTTTAAGTGAATCATAGAAATAAGTGCAAATTCCAAATCTAGAAAATTTTTAGTAAAAACCAGAAGAGAAAATTTTGTGACTTTAGGCTGAGTAAATAATTTTTAGACACCCTACCGAAAGTATCAATCATAGAATAACCGGCAAAATGAACTTCATCAAAACTGAGAACTTTTACTCTTCAAAAGACACTTGTAAGAGAATAAGACAATTCACACATTGAGAGGGGCATGGATAAGCTAGTCCTGGTGTATTCATATAATATAATATCATTCATTTCCAAAATAAACTGAAATACTAAAAATATGATGAAACGACATGGATAATTATACTGGATAAAAGAAGCCAAACACAGAGTACGTAATATGTGGTTTCAATTGTTAGAAAATTTTATGAACTGCAAACTAATCTATAAACACAAAACGCACATCTCTATCAGAGGATGGTACAGGACAGGGTGCGGTGGGAGAGAGATAGTACTAAGGAGGTATGAAGCTAAGGAGGCAATGAACGTGGTCATCAACTTCAATATTGTGATAGTTTCATGGGTGAATACATGTACACTTTGTATAGTGTGGTAAATTGTATGTCCATTATACCCCAATGAAATTATAAAGCCTAAACATTTTAAAATTCTAGTGTTCTTGAAACATAATGTTATCCTGAAAAAAAGGATTTTTATGTATATAAATTAAAATAAACATGATAGAGTGATTTATAATTATTACACTGAGAAAAGTAAACTATAGGGCAGTGCCTGTGGCTTAGTGAGTAGTGTGCCAGCCCCATATACCAAGGGTGGTGAATTCAAACCTAGCCCCGGCCAAACTGCAACAAAAAAGTAGCCCAGTGTTGTGGCAAGTGCCTATAGTCCCAGCTACTCAGGAGGCTGAGGCAAAAGAGTCACCTAAGCCCAAGAGCAGGAGGTTGCTGTGAGCAATGATGTCATGTACTCTACAGAGGCCGACAAAGTGAGACTCCCTCTCCAAAAAAAAAAAGAATGATAAAAGTAAACTGCATACTAGTATTTATATTTAAATATTTTGAAACACTGAATTTTTGAGCATAAACATTTTGAGGTATGTAATTTTAATTAATACTTGTCCAAAATCCAAATGTTTAGTTTTTGCTACATTTATTTCATTAGCTTATTTTGGTAGCTTAGCATCAATTAGCCATGCAAAAAACTAAAAAAGACATTTTATGAATGTATTCTTAATTGCAAGCATATAAATTTAATATTTTCAAAGTTAATTCATTAAAACAATTACATAAATGACTGTTCTTAGTTTTATATATTATAGAATTTAATATACACAGAAAAATGTAACAAAATATACAAAGAAATTAAAACTTTCTGAATTCTGTTCTCAATTAGCCAATGATTATTATATGAAGCAAGGTCCCTTATATATGCAATAGATGCATCAAATTAATCACACAAAAATATTTGCAATAACCTACAATTTCAAAGGTAGGAGAGCTATTTTTGCTTGAAATAATGAGGAATGAATTATCAAAGAGGAAAGAGCTCAGTTTTCATCATTTGTAGAGTTTGAAGAAGTTAATGAGGAAAGTTGAAATAAAATATCATTGCTTTTTTGAATATATATAATATAATATACATAATATAATCACCTGTATTTATGAGTTAAGCCATAACTTATGTGACATATTAACAAATGTAAAATATAAAAATGATTTTAATAAATCATGTTTATAAATATTAAATCTAATAAAAGTGGTTGAAGCAAATACAAGTCAAATATATAATTAAATCTATTAGGATGTTTTTATTTTAAATGCTTTCACCAATCGGATTGGTGAGCATATGTTAGGAGCTTAATACTTTCTAGGCATCCAGAATATATTTAGAGATATATAAATATAGACAGGTAAAGATTCATTATAAAATAATATACTGAGGCTTGGGGTGTGCCAAGGTTTGCAAAATATACTAGAAAGCAGAGTTAATTTATTTTCTAATAACTTTTTCTGTTCAATTTCAATAATAGGACATCAACTCAAAAATAAAAGTGCTCACATAAGTGACATGAGGGATGGGGAATAATTTTATTTTTCACTGGGATTGACAATAATCTGGGAAAGATTTTGGAAACAAAATACAGGATTCAGATCTCATCCAATTTGAGGAATCTCAAGGTAAATGGGTAGTTTAGGCCATGTAGTAGGTGGCATAAAATGCAAGGGAGAGGCTTGGACTCCTGTCATGAATTAAATTACCCACACAGATGTTAAGTGAAATCAGGAGAGAGCACAAGGCAGTCAGTAAGAGAAGCTACAAGAGAGCATACGAAGATATGAAAATGCCAACATTTGAAAATGCCAACAGAACTGTATGGGCTAGAGAGGTGGAAAGGGATCCATGTCCTCAGAAACACTACCCAACTATAAATTGTTTACGTATAAAAGTATGCTACGTACATTCCTGGAATAAAAATAAACATCTGCTTAAATATTTTCACTGATGTATTTTTACTTAGACAATAAATAACTTCTACGGATATAATGATGGCACTAGATGAGTTTCTGCAGAAATAGTGAGCTTTTTTACAAAATAAAACTTACCTCCTATATAAAGTAAGATTTGTATTCACATTTGGTTTTTGCGTGGTTCTCGATGTAAAGTCTATTTTGCCAAAGAGCAAAATAAGAAGGATTTTCAAAATAAACCAAAACATATTAGAATCAGCCATTAGTTTCTTGAAAGAATTATAATGTATTGAATTCTTGAGCAAGTCACAGTTCGCTCAGGTTTCTACAGAGAAATAATTAATATTACATTTGATTTTTATAGTTTCTGCTGCCTTAAATTATAATTATGATTGAAGTGCTGCAAATTTTATTCCGAAATATGCTCTATTGACTGACATAGGAAGCTGGTTTTTGAACGAAGGCTGAATTATCCTGGAATACTCCACATCCTCATGTCCATCAGGGGTTTTTTCAAAGGATGTTCCTATGATAATTATTATCTGCTTCCTCTTAGCAGCTGCCCTATTTCAGGAACACAGCATTTGTGGGATCCCATGTGACCTTCATTTATGCTTATCTGGTTGATGAAAAAAAAAATAAGACTAAACTTATGTAAATCAAATTTGAGGAAATAGCGATTCAGAGTTTAAGTACCTATATTCCAAGTTTTAGTGAAAAGAAAATAAAAAAGCCAAATTATAAATCATTCAAAAGGGGGGATTTATGATGGAAACAAAAGCCACCTTTAACTATAGTTTCTCTGCTGGGTGCTGCTGTATAGAATGGTTATAATAAATCATGCAACGCATGAATAGAAAATAGAATTCTTTTAACTTCCGAGGATAAGCTCCTGAGACTCCTCTGACTTTGTGTACTTATGCATGCAGGTCTCTCTCTCTTTTTTTATTACAAATATTTTAGATTGTAGTGACTGCACCACACTTACCATATTCTAGCAAACAAATTACATATCTGTGTATAATCAGATGGATATTCATAACCTATTTTTCATTTTAATTTGGTCTATTACACATTTGTGCACACAGTGCCAGATTTCAGTACCACTTGCTATAAGAAGACTTATTATTGCCTAGCTATCTTTGAAGAGGATTCTGAGACTGTTCCATAGACCTGGAAATGCCATTTTCAACGCTATAACAACTGAAATATTATTTTCAAACTTTCCCTCCTCAAATTTTAGAATATCCTTTTTTTTTTTTTTTTGGCTTTTAGAAGTGGTCTTCCTCTCTAATCATGGTTGCTAAATCATCTTATAAAATAACTTTGCTTAAGAGATGATATCAAATGGGTCTCCACATTTTTTAAGTACCACTATAGCTTTTCCCATTTTCTGTAGTAGTCAAAGTTTCTGTAGTAGTCAAAACTTTGTCACTACTTGGGAAAAAAAATAATGGTAGAACCGAGAAAAATAAAAGAAGTTAAAAAAAGAGAGCAGAGACAGGAAATAAAGAAATGAAGTGAAAAGAGCTAGGAAACAAGTAGAAAGACATATGGAGGCAGAAGAGACTATAAATTGCAAGAAATACAAGGGAAAACACATTATGGCAAATTGTCTTTCAAATGGAGCCCACTTAGTATTTAATCTTCTGGGGACTTTGTGTACCATCACCATACAACAAGCCAAAACAGAAATAAAGAAGTTTGGGAAAAGAAGACTCAAAGTCACTAAGAAGGAACAAAATTGTAAAAGTTCACGGTTCTGAGGTTTCTCCACAGACTTAACAGTCACTCAATGGTTTGATCTATCTTGCCATAATTAAATTTCCATTGGAAGGGAAGCTTCTTGCTTGTGTAGGACACTGAATTCAGAAAAATGAAACATTCTTGCCACCTGTTTTTCAATCTATACACTTTTTGTTAAACAACCAGGCCTGATTGTTTCCTGGGTAAAGGTATTTTTATTAATAATTTGTTTTAAATTTCCAGTCAAAGAATCATTTTTAACTACCTAAGGAAGAATATAAACAATTCTTTAAAAAAGAAGTCTTTATGCTCACTTTATTGTTAAATGGTGAAGGGTATACCATGTCCAAGAGCCTTGATGTCGGTCTTGAGTAGAGGTCAGGAAAGGACATCAACTCTCGCCGCATGCATGTTTAAACTTGCAACAAGTAAACTAGAAGAGCCTTGGGAAGTTCACTAGCCTGTGATTCACTTCCAGACTTTCTCCTAAACATGAGGAAAAGAAATGGGGAGAAAGCTTAATGCTCAGGATGCAGTGAGAACAGAGCGACAAGGGGGAAATGCCCTTTTCTTATTTTTTATTTCTTATTTTCTTTTTTTTAAATTAAATGATAGCTGTGTACATTAATGCAATCATGGGATACAGTGTGGTGTTTTCATATACAATTTGGAATATTTTCAGCAAACTGGTTAACATAGACTTTATGTCCATTTTCTTATTGTGTTAAGACGTTTATACACTACTTCTAGAAAGATTCACTTGTACCCTTGTAAGACAAACCATAGAGGTGATCACTCCAATCACCCTCCCTCCTGAGAGACACAGCAAAAATCAGACTATTTTAGGAAGGAAATATAGGTGCCCATCATGCTTAGTCTGTTGTACTGGGTTCATTGAAACATTTGACTGGATTCATAGGTAATTATGTATTGTGAAGGCAACAAGACTGGGTTTAGTGTACAATTTGCGGCTTATAGAATTAGAAAAGAGTGGCCCCTGTCTGTCTATGTGATTTAGTTTGTAAATAACTTTCCAAACTGTGTTTTGCTTTAATGATGTCTATGCATCAGAAATGAAAAAAAAAAAATGGAGAGATAGACTCATGGTTAATTGTAAGGTGCTACTTCTCACAACAAGACTTAATATTTCTGACCCAGTGACAACAGAACGTGTAGCAGGTAAAGCAGAACAAGCAGTGAACTGAGAATCAGGAGACCAGGGTATTCATCTAGCTTTACCACTAGTTAACTGTCTGACCAAGAGCAACTCAGTTTCTCCAGATTTGAATTTACCCATATGCGAAATGAAATAGTGGCTGATCTCTAAAGCCTTCTTCATTGCTAAAAATCTATATGCATTGTGTTCTCATTGCTGGCAGCACAGACAGATTTATGCTGACTTATCCATGTGTACTTTCCTGTTTATTTCGTGAGTAATACTCTACTCCAGTAAACTTGAACAGCAATCTTTATAGGTTGATGTGCGTGACAAAGGGACTCTAAGTGATCTGTACAAAAATCAGAAACCCCACCACAGCCAATTAGCAAAATCCCCAATCAACAAAGTTCCCTAGCGATACTGTGATTCCAATTATTCCTTGAGGATGTTTCCCTGGATGTCTGTTTGACTGAGAATCAACTACATTCACAGGGATTGATCAGAGTTTCAGTCACAACTGGAGAAAACGAATTCTCTAAAGAGCAGAGAGGCAGTTCATATTGCCTTCTCAATGGCGTCTTTAAGATACAGGTAGAAAATGTGAAGAAAAATCAGTGAATTAAGGAGATAAATCAGCACCCATGACATAAAAGCATGTCTAGGAAGTGAAGGGACATACATAAAGATACTTAGATTTTAATAGCCCTACCTGAGCACTAGCAAACACAAAGGACAGGAGAATACAGGGAAATATTGGGAGCCTGAGGTGGGAGCATGTTTTGAACTCAGGAGTTTGAGTTTATTAAGAGCAAAGCTGACGCCACGGCACTCTAGCCTGGGCAACAGAGCAAGACACTGTCACTAAATAAATAAAGAAACAAATAAACAAATAAAATCATAAGTGCAGTGCTGTCATAGTGTGGAAATGTTGATATATTATAGTTATTACATGTGTTCAATTCACACTGCATTTAACCATCTGAAAACAAAATCCTGAAGGACAAGTACACTTGTTAATAAAATCTTTGAAATATGACACAAATAATGGAGCTTAGTCCTTTGTCTATGAGCCAAATTATCTGAGGCATATTGTTTAGGAAAACAAATTTATGAATACGAAACAGATTTTAACTCCATGTACTATTATGCAGTTACAAAATGTATCACTCGTTTGTTCCAAAGGTCTTTCTCAAATGAGATTTTTTTTTAAAGAAAAGATAATGTGAGAGAAGGTGGATAAACCAATAGCATTTCATGTAAGTTATTATTCATGATAGACTAATAATGGGTAGGTAGGAACATAGAGTTCAAATGTCTGATTATAAGTGACTGACTAGACTGTGGGGTAGTCTGTCATAACTCATTGCCTGTGGATAAAACAAAGCAAATATTTATATCTTTTACTTTCTATTTCTTTCCTCCTTCCTTCCTGGGGTCTCTGGATATAATTTAAATCATTTGCTACTCTGAAATAAAATTTGATTTGAGAAACACTACTTGAACCCAACCTCATTACTGATGAAATCACTGAGCTCTAGAGAATTAAAGTGACTTTGTAACATTAAACAGTTCATTAATAGCAGAGCCGCTGGAGTAACCTAGGTCTCGTGACTTCACATGTAGCAATTTATCTTTTAGCCTTCAGACATTTATCTTTCGGCCTGTGTATAGCCTAAAATCAAGACCAATTATTTATAATGTAATTTTCTTTTGGTTTTCAAAATCTTGAGTTTATTCAGGAAGTTAGAAGTCATACAATTTTTTTTTTCTTTAATGAATTTGGTCCTTGTTCAAAGATGAAATCACCCAAGTGAGAAAGAAGCAGCCAGGATTTTCAGCAATTAGAAAAGCAGATTCAATTTCTCAAAAACCTTAATTGGACTACTGCAAAGGATTCACCAACTGTCAGATCCCTGGGTTGGTATGCACTGGAACCCAAGTGCAAAACGTAGCAGCTTGATCTAGGACCACATAATTAACTGCCTGAAATCCAAGAGAATGCTCTTAAGATTTTTCAAGTAGACAGTATCATAGTCACTTCTAAATTTTATAAAAGCAAATGTCAACTAATGGAGCCTTTCCTGGCCCTAAACCTAATGTGCAATGGAGACAAAAGGACTGGGCCTGTTAAGAGAAGAAGGTGAACAGTCAATAAGACTTCTAAGCTTCCATCAGGGCAGGCCTATGGAAAGTACATTATTTGAAAGCATAGAGAGAAAGCTTGTATTAAAAAAAATTATTAATCCATGCACGGGTTGATGAGCACTTAGGCTTCTTCCATGCCTTAGCAATTATGATTGGGCTGCAATAAACATTCTAGTACAAATACTTTGGTCATAATGTGATTTTTGGTCTTCTGGATATATACCTAGTAGAAGAATTGTAGGATCGAATGGCAGGTCTATTTTTAGATCCCTAAGTGTTCTCCAAACATCTTTCCAAAAGGAATGTATTAGTTGGCATTCCTACCAGCAGTGTAGAAGTGTTCCTTTTTCTCCACATCCACACAACCATCACATCTCTGGTTTTGAGATTTTGTGATGTGGGCTAATCTTACTGGAGTTAGATGACGTCTCAAAGCAGTTTTGATTTGCATTTATCTGATGATTAAGGATGATGAGCATATTTCATATGCCTGTAGGCCATGTGCCTGTTTTTTTCAGTGAAGTTTCTCTTCAAAGTCCCTTGCCCAAATAAATTGTGATATATGTACACCATGGAATATTATGCAGCCTTAAAAAAAGATGGAGACCTTACCTCTTACATGTTTACATGGATGGAGCTGGAACATATTCTACTTAGCAAAGTATCTCAAGAATGGAAGAAAAAGTATCCTATGTACTCAGCCCTACTATGAAACCAATTTATAACTTTCATATGAAAGCTATAACCCAATTATAGCCAAAGAATAAAGGGAAAGTGGAGAGGGAAGGGAGAAGAGGGGGGAGGATGCATAGAGGGAGAGTAATTGGTGGGACCACACCTACGGTGCATCTTACAAGGGTACATGTGAAATTTACTAAGTGTAGAATATAAATGTCTTAACACATAACTAAGAAAATGTGGTGAAGGCTATGTTAACCAGTTTGGTGAAAATATTTCAAATTGTATATAAAACCAGCACATTGTACCCCATGATTGCATTAATGTACATAGCTGTTTTAATGGAAAAAAATTGTAAATGAAATAATCAAATTAACAAAGCCAATATATTAGATTTGACAGAGGGAAACATACTTATTGCCTTTGGACAATTTAACATACCATACACGTACGTAAAACAATAAAATCAAGGAAGAAAAAATAGAGCTTTTCACATAAAGGGGTTTCACATATGATAAAAGTAACTTGCTAAAAAGTAAGGTTTGAAATAAGATAATTATAAAACCTTTTTAAGTGGAAAAAATAAGGGATACTGAATAAAATTTGTTTTATAAGTTATTTAAGTATTCACTTATTTTTATACATTGTAACTTGAATCATGAATGTCATATATGGCAATTATGAGCTTTGTAGAAAAGATAATAGAATCCTCTTCAAATAAACTATATTCTAAGCTGATACTGTAACTTCACACAAGTAGGTTGGCTAATAAATGAGAATTATGATTCTAATAAAAATGTAATATATTCTTTTTAAAATTTGTTTATCAAATCATAAAGGGTTAGATAATGTATATATTAATGCATTAGTGGGGTATAATGTGCTGATTTCATATACAGTTTGGAATGCTTACATCATACCGGTTAATATATCCCTCACCTCATTTACTTAATTATTGTGTTAAGAGATTTATACTCTATGCTTAATAGATCCAACGTGTACCCTTGAAATATGTATGATATATTCTTCTATAAATATTAATTGGCATATTTTCTTGCCAACAGAACTTTTAAATTTACTAATAAATTAACTTATTAGGTTATGATGTAGAAAAGCCTCTAGGATAAGGCTTGTGAAATCTTATTTTATTTGAGATATTTTGCCTATTCTCTTTGCATGATGTAGATCTGAGCATATAGAAACAATACTCACTAAAATATAACCAGAAAACACAGAGTCAGTGGTGCAGTCAGTGAAAAACATAACAAAAGACAGAACGGCTTTTTATGAGATTCGGTGATCTTTTTTGAGGTTCAAGTATAAATGAATAATTGTGATAATAAGGAGTTGGAAACATGTAAAGTTTGAATAATAAAACTGAAGGAAATTCTGGATACCTCTATTTTTTAGTACATACTCATTGCCAAAATGTACCAGCTGTGACATCTTCTTTGACCTCTTTTTTTACTGGAAAGCTGCACATGTAACTGTTCTATTGTAAAGAAGAAATGGCAACTACTCTTTTCACTTGATTATTTTATGTTTCAAAGCATGGTGGGAACATTACCTGGAACTCTCTGGAAGGAATGTCTTACACCCTACCACATCCCTTTGGATAGTGAAATGACAAAGTTGTCAGAGATGATTAAGCGAGAAGTTGGAGAACAAATCCCTCCAAAATTTTATTTATGGATTTTTAACACTTTGGAACATTTGGTTTGGGCCTGACAACACGAAACATACTCCAGAATATTTAATTTCTTTTGCCTGGAACCATCAAGGCCACACTGTCACATTTTAGCTGCCTGAGTCTCAAGTTGTAGTTCAGTTCAGACCTGACTTTCATAGTAAACTTGGGACAGGGAAGAGGATGGCCGTGATGAGGTTCCTGAAAAAGGAAGGGCTAGTGTACTCCTGAGGATTACAATCTTTGTAAGTAACTTCTCAAGTGAAGCCTTCACAGGAGAAACAAAACAGCGATCTCCACAATTCCAGAGTATTATTTTTCTTTGCACAGGCATATAATTTCTTTATAGTAAATGTTCTGTAATACTTGATTATAATTTCTCAAATTATTACATGTGTAATACAGATAAACTGAGGAATTGTGCTATATAAATTTCACATTGGTTCTATTTCCTTTTTTTCTTCTAGACATATGTGACGAAGACCACATATGTGACGAAGACCACCTCCTTGCCAGACCATCTAGTGCTATTATTGTGAACATTAGTAACATTTTACCAAAATCATGTTTGCATGTTTCTTGGTGACTCAGATTTTAATAATAAAAATGAATTAAATTCCTTTAACTGGTTTATATTCTGTAAATCAGATTGTGCCAACATGGTGAATATGTCATAGAATAATTCTGTATTAATAAAGTATTATAGTATCGGCTTCAAGAAAACCTCAAAGACTCATAAAGGAATTTAAAACATCTAGGAAACATTACTGAAAACAATGTTTATGTAGTCCACACACAGTGGACAAGAAAAACGTAAGTAGCAAAGCTCTAGGCTATTTCAGCTGTGTTGTTGGTAGGTGCCTGCCTGACAGTGCCATAAAACAACTGATACAGAATCAATTACTCCTGCCCGCGAGGGAAAGCTTTTTTACCAGGTAACCTCTAAGCTATTTTCTTCCCACACTGTTAATGCAGAATCTTCCCACTACTGCCACAGAGAGGATCATAGACAGGATGTGAAGCACAGAGTTAGCCCACAAACAAAATGAGTCCATTCCTGGGCACCTGGGAAATTTTGGGAAATTTTGATGAAATACCCCCAAAGAGAGAAGACTAATACTTCTACATTGCATAGATCTCAACAGAAAATCAGGAAAATCTGTAGACATTTGGAGAATATTTAATGAAAGTGCCACTTTAATACTCATTAAAAGACAACAGTTACTTTCAGCATAGTTGTCTCATAGGAGATGGAGATTGATATCTACAACATATAAAGAACTGATAACGTATAAAGAATTGATATCTACAACGTATAAAGAACTCCAAAAAATAACTAAGTCACCCAATAGAAAATTATAAATTATCTGAATTAAAAATAGACAGGTAGACAACTGAGAATTGAAAAGAAGCATATTAAAGGTATCTAGTCTTCTTAACAATTACAAAAAGGGTGAGGTATTTGTGAAGATACAATTTTACACTTAGTCAATGTAATGATAATCAATAAGACAGCCAACAAAGGATAAGTATTGATTGGCAAGGTTTGGGAAAAATAAACAGTCTAATGCCCTGTTGGTAAGGGATAAAACAGAAAATCCTTGTGCGGTATGTTAGAGGTATGTAACAGAGTTTAGATAAACTTTTAAAATTATGTGGTAGAATAATTTTATGGGGATATTTATTGGATGGATCATTATTTGTACAGATATAAATGGAAAAAAACAGAAGTTCACACGATGGGATGTAGATATGTGAAGTGAACTATATTAATAAAATGAATTATAATCCAAAAGATTAAATGAGATCTACTTATATCCACATGGATATAAAACCTAGAGAAAGAGAAGGTGATATGAATTATTATACATTAATAATATGTAAGCTTAACGATAAGCCTTACAAAATAATGCTCTGTATCATTAGCTATATCAAATATACATATGGAAAGTAAAAGATGAATGTGAATCAAGAAAAATTGGAACTAATATGATGACAATATACCTGTGTACACAAATCATGATACTATATTAGTTAATGTGAGGGTATAAACAATCAGGTCAAAATATTTGAATTTGTTAGGTAGAGTCCCTCTTGTAGTTGTATTCTCTACCCAAAAGGTGTGCCATGCATCCCTACATTGTGCCCATTAAGTGGGAGTACACCAATCCCCCCACCCTTTCTTGTCCCTTACTTCCCCTCTCCCCAACTTAAATTGATTTGAGTTTTATTTCTATGTGGGCATGGATTAGGTTGACAACTGGCTTTGTATTACTCCTGAGCAGATTGGATATTTGCTTTGCCATTCTTGTGATACTTTAGTAAGAAGAATATGTTTCAACTCCATCCAAGTAAATACAAAAGACAAAGTCATCATCAGTTTTATGGCTGAATAGTATTCACATACCACAGTTTGTAATTCTATTTCTGAATTGGTGGCTATTTAGGTTGTTTGTACATTTGGCAATTGTAAATTGAGCTGTGATAATTGATCTAATCCAAAAGTCTTTAGGATAAAATGGTTTTTTTCTTTTAGGTAGATGCCTATAGTGAGATTGCAGGATCAAATGAGAGGTCTAATTTCAGTTCTTTGAGGATTCTCCATACTTCTTTCACACCCATGGTGCATTTTACAAGGGTACATGTAAAATCTATTAAATGTAGAGTATAAATGTCTTAACACAGTAATTAAGAAAGTGTGGCAAAAGTTTGTTGTATTTCAAATTGTATCTAAAACTAGCATATTGTACCCCTTAAATGCATTAATGTACACAGCTAAGATTTAATAAAAACAATAATTTTTTTTAAAAGAGGCTATATTAGTTTGCAGTCCCACCAAAAGTATGAAACTGTTTCCCTCTCTCCACATCCACACCAGCATCTGTAACTTTGTGATGTGAACTATTCTCACCGAGGTTAGGTGATCTCAGGGTGGTTTTGATTCGCATTTCTCTCATAATTAGGGATGATGAGCACTTTTTCCTATGTTTGTTAGCCATTCCTCTGTCTTTCTCCAAGAAAGTTCTGTTCATTTTTCTTGCCCAGTGATAAGGAATTGTTTGCTCTTTTTTTGTTAATTAATTGAGTTCTCTATAGATCCTAGTTATCAAATCTCTTTCAGTTTCAAAACATGCACATATTGTTCCAGTTCTGAAGGTTGTCAATTTGCTTTAATTGTCATGTCGTTTACTGTGCAGATTTTTTGCAAGTTGGATTAAGTCCCATTTGTTTATTTTTGTTGTTGTTGCAATTGCCATAGAAGTCTTCTTCATAAAAATTTCCCCCAGGCTGACATCCTAGAGTGTTTCCCACACTTTCTTCTAAGGTTTTCATCATTTCATGTCTTACATTTAGATCTTTTATCCAGCTTGAATCAATATTGTGAGTGGTGAAAGGAGTGGGTCCAGTTTCCGTCTTTTACATGTGGTAAAATCTCCCAACACCTTTTGTTGAACAGGGATTCTTTTCCCCAGTGTATGCTTTTGTTTGGTTTATCAAAGATCAGATGGCAAGTAGAGACTGATTTCCTTTCTTGGTTTTCTATTCTGTTCCATTTGTCTATGTTTCCATTTTTGTCTCAATACCATACTGTTTTGATTATGCAGACTTGAATGATAGCCTGATGTTTGGTAGAGTGATGCCTCTGGCTTTGCTTTTATTACTAAAAATTGCCTTGATATGCAAAGTTTTGTCTAGATCCACGTGATATGAAGCACTGTTATTCCAGTTCTTCAAAATATGATGTTGATATTTTAACAGGGATGCACTGAATCTGTAAATTGCTTTAGGAAGCACAGACATTTCAACAATGTTGATTCTTCCCAGCTAAGAGCATGATACGTTCTTTCATTTGTTAATTGTAGAGGGCCAGCCCCCACACAACACCTGGGTATCCATCCCCAGTGCTGGGAGAGATAAGAAAATGAAAGAAATAAAGGTAAAAGAAACAAAGTATGGTTTTTAAAAAGTGGGCCTGGGGACAAACCCACCTAATGCAAGGAACAGTGAAGGCCCCTATTCTTGTTTAATTCAATATTTATTACCTACATTGTCTTCAAATCAGCAAATGAATAATCATGGGGGAAAGCAAAAAACAGCACCATGCCTCATCCTTTACGGTATTTACCACTTTAACTTAGCTACTCTTTAATCACTGGGCTAAGTTGCTCTTTAACTACTTATACTCTATGTTATTTATAAACTAAAGAGTTGGGATGCAGCTAATGGAACAAAGAACAAAGCTTAGAAGCAGGACACGAGGACAAACAGCAAGTTTGACCATGCACACAGTTTCCACAGGAGGCAATTAAGTCTCCGGATTCTGGCAGATAGGCTGATTCCTTAACCATAGCGGGAGGGAGCGGAGTGAGGGGGGAGAAAGGAACTATATCTCTTATTTAGCCCCAAGAGATTGTTTCTCTTATCAAGGAGCCCGCTGCCTGCGCTGTTACCAGCATATCTCTAAACCTCTTGTTTATCCCTACAGACCTTTGTACAGCCTCTCTGTGGGGGAAGAGTCAGGCTTCCCTGAGACATTTCTTGTCCTGTTTGCTAAGGCCTGTGCTGTCATGTTCAACAGACTTTTTGGGCTTCTAATACAATTGTGGTCTTCCTACGCACATACTCTCTGAGATATCCACATCTTCTGTCTTTTATTCATTGCCTCACAATTCACATTCCCTCACTGTTAAAATATTTCATAATTTCAATCTAAATAAATCCTTCAAGAGCAAGGTTTCCTTTGCCTCTACTCCTCAGTGAGTTCTCCACATTTCCACCCAAAGTTAATGTCTTCTCCTATTTTTTACTTTGGGTTTCATAATTCTCCTTGAAGAGGTCCTTTACCTTTTTCATTAGGTATATTCCTCGGTATTTCATTTTCTTTGAAGCTACCATGAAGGGAATTTTGTCTTTAATGCGTTTCTCAACTATGCTCTCATTGGTGTATAAAAAGGCTGCTAATTTGTGGACATTGATTTTATAACCTGAGACGTTACTGTATTTCTTATCATTTCAGGAGTCTTACGGTTGAGGCTCTGGGGTTCTCTTAGTATAAGATCATATAATCAGCAAAGAGCAAGAGTTTGACCTCCTTTGCTCCCATTTGGATGCCCTTGATATTATTCTCTTGCCTGATTGCATTGGCTAAAACTTCCAGCACTATGTTGAATAGCAGTGGCAGGAGAGGACAGCCTTTTCTTGTTCTATTTTAAGTGGAAAGCTCTCAGTTTTACTCCATTCAGTGTGATATTAACCAGGGATTTGTCAGATGCATTTATTCAGTTTTAGTAAAATGCCACCTATGCCTATATTCCTAAATGTTCTTGTTTAGGAAAGGATGAATTTTATCAAATGCTTTTTCTTCATTTATTGACAGGATCATGGGATCTTTGTTTCTGTTTCCACTGATATGGTGAATTACATTAATGGATTTGCAGAGGTTAAACCAGCCTCACATCCCTGGGATGAAGCCTACTTGATCACGATGTATGTATTTTTAACGTGTAGCTTTAATCTATTGGCTAAGATTTTATTGGGTATTTTTGCATTCATCATTAGTAAAATTAGTCAGTATTTCTCCTTTTTGTCTGGGTCCTTTCCTGGTTTTGGTATTAGGTTGGTATTTGCTTTATAGGACATGTTGTAGAAGATTCCTTCCTCCTCAATGTTTTGGAATAGTTTCTGCAGTATGGGTACCAGCTCTTCTTTGAAGGTTTGTTAGAATTACGGTGTGCAGCAGTTTGGTCCTGGGTTATCTTTTATTGGAAAATTTTATTGTTTCTTTAATTTCATTGCTTGATATTGGTCTGTTCAAGATATCTATTTCTTTCTGGTTAAGTCTAGGTCTGTGTTGTGATTCCAGGTAGTGGTCCATTTCATGCACATTGTCAAATTTCTGGGCATAGAGTGCCTTGTAGTAGATTGACAAGAGTTAATCTCTTGTATCTCTGTGGTGTCTGTTCTTTCCACTGTTTTGTTTCTGATTGAGGTTATTAAAGATTTTACTTTTCTGTTTCTGGTAATCTGGTCAAATGATGATCAATTTTATTTATCTTCTTGAAGAACCAATTTCCTGCATCATTAAATTTCTGAATGATTCTTTTGTTTTCAATTTCATTTATTTCTATTTGATTTTGGTTATTTCTTTTCTTCTGCTAGGTTTGGGATTAGATTGCCCTTTCTTTTCCATTTCTGTAAGATTATTCATTAGATTGTTGATGTGCTGTCCTGAGCTCAAACAATGTGTCTACATCAGCCTCCCAGAGTGCGAGATTATAGATGTGAGCCACAGCTTTCAGTTTGAGTTATTTTTTTCTATATAAAGAATAAAGAAAAAGTCCAATTACAATATTTTGCATGTAGATATCCAGTCCAGTTTTCAATCACCATTTTTTGAAAAAACTTCTCTTCTTAATAGTATTTTTTCAGTATCCTTTCCATATATAATTTAACATGTGTGGAGATTTATTTCAGCCTCGTTTTAGTCCATTGGTCCTCATATCTGCTTTTATGCTAATATGACATGATTTTGATTCCTGTAGGTCTGTAGTAAGTTTTGAAATCAGAAACTAAGTTTTTCGCTTCTGTCTAAGGTGGTTTGTTTAAGATTATTTTGTCTAACTCTATCCAGGTTAATACAAAAGATATAAAATTTCCATCTTTTTAAATGACTGAATAGCATTCCAGAGCATACATATAACAAAGTATGGAGAGGCAAGAATCCAATGTACTCAATTCTAATCTGAAGCCAGCAGATGACCTAATACATACCCACATAAGTGAAAAACTCAAATGAATTTAAGGTTGGGGCAGGGGAATGAAGGAGCAGGGATGGGGTGGAAGGGATGAGGTCTTATGGTGTCTGGCACACTTCTTGGTGGCAGGACACAACTGTAAGAGGGACTTTATCTAACAAAAGCAAACAGTGTAACCAAATTCTCTATACACTCAATGAAACAATGAAAAGAAAGTAGAGTTATCATTTTTAAAAAATTTCAAATGAATATAAGGGTCCATGTAAAAAAAATAAAAGATTACTTCTTCTGTTATGTGTAGCTTAAGATACTGTATCCATTTTAGGATGAGTTTCTTATTTTTTTCAAAATTATCATTAATTACTAAGTAGTAATATAGTAATTTTATAAGCATACAAAATCTCTTTAATTTTTTTTGGATATTGAAACTATAGCTACACTTTAAAACATTAATAATGAAGTAAACAAGAAAGCTGTCTGAACAGGCCTGATTTATAGTACAATGGATGGGAGATAAGATTAAAAAATCTTGTTTTACCGGGTAAATTCTGACAAAAATAGCTATTCTTCTTTTTTGGATATGCTCCGTGGTATGCCAATTTGAAGCTCTGCTACAATGAGCAAAGAAAATAACTGAATGTTGGATTCAGAAAATCTGTTATGTTGACTGTAAAGTACTTTGAAATGTAGACCCTTCTTTTTGATAGCTAGAACATATTTCGCTCGGTACATTTGAGCAAATAAATATACAGAACTCAGCGTACCCTTGCAATTACAGCTTTCCCAGTATCATACATTTTCCAGAGCTTCTGTGTTTCTCTGTCATTGAATAATATAATTACTATAGTAATTCTTCATCTCCTGCTTTGCAATACAGTTGAAATATGTTGATACATTGAAAAATGCTCAGTGTGAAATGAACACATTCAGCTTGCATACTTTTAAGGACAAATAAAAATAAGCCTCTGATAATATATTTCCACCTCCTTGGGTTAGTCCAGACTGGTCATCCAAAGGGGCTATAATTGTTTTGTAAAATGAGAAAACCAAAAATTAGAAATGTGAAAATGTAAAGTTCAACATATAAATGAAGCTTAATTCTGTTCCCACAGACAACAGTTGTATGTTAAATCATATACCTTTAATAGTACTCCTTATACTAATTTTCTTGAAAAGAGTTCAGTTTTTCTAACTTATTGGGAAATTTTAATTTGCTTATATTCTGGAAACTCATATTCATAAAAGAAAGAAAGGAAGAAAGAAAGGAAAGAAGGGAGGAAGGGAGAGAGAGAAAGAGAAGGAGTGAGAGAGAAAGGAAGAAGGAAGGAAGGGAGAGATGGTTGGACTGTTAAACTAATGTCCTTATTCAGTTGGTTGTCTTTCCAGTTTTCTAAGACACCTCCATTTTATATCTTTTATGGGGCCAACATATTTAGCAACTGCAATTTTTTTTTTTTTTTGAGACAGAGCCTCAAGCTGTCCCCCTGGGTAGAGTGCCGTGGCATTATAGCTCACAGCAACCTCCAACTCCTGGGCTCAAGCGAGTCTCTTGCCTCCGCCTCCCAAGTAGCTGGGACCACAGGCACACGCCACAGTGCCTGGCTATTTTTTGGTTGCAGCTGTCATTGTTGTTTGGCGGGTCCAGGCTGGGGATTCGAACCCGCCACCTTAGGTGTACGTGGCTGGCGCCTTAGCCGGTTGAGCTATAGGCGCC